>CATIWR010137788.1:0-22828 GCA_949677035.1 Omphalea diandra | reverse complement strand
AGTCGCTACCAACAAGATGTCTTCACGATTTTTGACTTCCAACAGTCTCATGGGACACTTGTCAGGCTGTGGTTGTGGACTTGCTTCCCTCTTGAATTTCTTTGAAATTCGCGGTCGCGACTCAGCCGAGACTTCTACTGCGAATTCATCTGTGTCAATCTGACCTTTCTCTTTTCAAGGATCGTGGCCGAGAATGACACTGCGATTTCGCCTGCTTGATTTTCAGCATGTCTTAACATGAATCGCGGTCGCGAATCTTAAGTTGCGGTCGCGATTTACATGTTACTTTGGAATTTATCAACTTCCTCATTTCTTCTTGAGAGATTGATTCAATTCTGCAACAACACTTATTTGAAATATTAGTGATGATCAATTTACTTTGTCAAGATCAAAAAAGGTTCTAAACCTAGGATTGATTATCCTAGTTCAACATGTTTTTTTTTTATATTGTTAATCATGGCGGTTTGTTTAATTATTAAATGTATGATAATGTATTTTGAACAAATTTATTGATGTTATAATGTCAATTTAATAATTGAATATGAACAATATGTTTTGAACATATTAATAAATTTCACAAATCTATTTAAGTGTTAGATAATGATTAGTTGATTTTGTTATGAATATATTAATTAATCTAAATGATTAAACCTAATAGAATTTAGGCAACAAATCATGTAAACAAGTAAGGTAAATAATTTAACTTTTGGGGACGTTACCCCCTTGACCCCTGCTCGCTGACTGGTTAGCAGGATTGCTGCTAAGGGCACTGCCTTTGGACTTTGCTAAAGGTGATGTGCTTTAACCCTAAATGGATCCTTCATATAGATTGTTAATTGCCTTAACATAATCTATTTTATATTTTGGATGCTTTATTTATGTGTTATGCATGGTGCATGGCATGGCCCTTTAATGTGATTAGTTTTTTTATTTCTCTATTTTTCAAGGGTTGTAATTTTTAAGTACGACCTACATGTCATTTATTTTTGTTGTAAATATTTATTTATTAGTAGTAATAGAATAATATAGTTTACTATTTTGTCAATTCCAACTTGTAATGGAGACTTTCAAGGCACGAGATGGTGATTCTCATGACACAAATGGTAATCTTCATGGCATGAGGTAGTAACCATTGATGGCACCCTCGGCAAATCCATGGAGATAAAGATTTACCCTCTAGGATTGAGGGTCATGCTATGACACATTTATTTTCATTGTTATTATGTATGGATGTTTATGATGCAATGAATGTGATGTATGATTTTGTAACACAATAATACATAATAGGTCAATAAGATTAATGTTGGACTAGGTTAGTCAAACTTAAGTTAAAACTCTCTTTTGATCTTGATAATATCGATTGAAATGTTCTAATATCAATTTGAAGTGTTAATCTTGTAGATTTTTAACTAGGATTGCTTTGGAAGTTGAATGGAACCTTAATTTCAAAGATTGAAATATGTACTATAATTAGCAATCATGAAGTAGAAGTTCGCAACTATTATCCTCCAAAAGAGTTGATGAAATCTTACACAAATAATTTCCCAGAGCATGTTGCATCCATAGTCATGACCACGACTTTTGCATTCACTTGGAGAGAACCAAATCTTTAACCAGAACATGCCAAATGTCTCAGAGAACTGTTGGAAGATCAAATTTCACAATAGCAAAAAAAATTATAGCTACCACATCAAATTTCACGATAGGAAAAAAATTATAGCTATCACGAATTTGTTGAAGGAACTTCTCCATTCAAGTGGACAATTTCACGATGAGCATAATGTCCAAAAAGGAAAATAGAAATCGCGAATTTTACTATTGCTGAAGAAACACAATGACTATTTTCTTAAAGAACCAATGGTTAAATGCCACGTGAACTAGCCATTAGATACAAATGGAGTTATGCGAATCTCACAACTGCGAATGAAGGTCTTGACCATGAATTTCATTTGACAAGCAACCAATGCAGAATCTGCCTAGCATAGTTTGGAAATTTGAAAATACTTTTGTTTCTAACTTCTCTTTGGTGGTTGTAGCCTATAAAAGCACCACCAAATGGACTTGAATATAAGCGAATAACATGATTATAGCAAAACTCTTGTAATTTTATTTCTCAACCTTTAAGTTTTCAATTTCTTATAATTATGTTGTTGTTTGTTGTGAGCATTAAACTCTAGTGGGTTTGGGGTTTAGAATGAGCCTTAGAAAACTCTAGTATAGGTTAAGTGTTAACCTTGTGAAACACTAGTGAGGTTGTGTATAAGCCTTGTAAAAACACAAGTTCTAAAGTTAGTTGTGAGCTTTAAAATACCATTGAAGATTAATGAAACACCCAATTGGAAGAATTGAAGAGCGGATGTAGGGTTGGTTAATACTCAAATCACTATAAAACTTTGTATATTCTATTCTTCTTTTATTCCTTCTATTTCTTGCTTAACAAACCTTCCCTTTAAATTTTAAAATTTTCCACCAATTCAACCCCCCTTTCTTAATGCACAATGGCTAACAATTAAGTCATAAAAAATGTTAAGACTTTGATTCCTAAATACAAGTTTTGCTAAAGCAAAGTATATTAAGCAATCTTAGCAAGACAAGATAGATAATGGTGATATCCATAAGTTTGAAATGGTTACACTTAACTAGGTTACCAAACTGATTTTGAACCTAAGGCATAATATCAGATAAACTGGGACATTTGATGTTAATATCCCATAGTTATCCAAGAGTTATAAAAGTTGTAATTAGTAAAGTGTTACTTGCCTAAATAACTAAATTTTAAGTGATAAGCCAAAGCTTACTTAAAATTAGGTGAAATATGACTATTGGCCCACTAAATATTTCAATTATTGAAAATTGCAATTTAAGGGGGAATGATTTGATAAAATTTAGTAGGAGTTACTATTTAATAAAATACTAAGCGCACTCTACATATCTTTGATGTAGGTTATGGCTTCAAATAGCTCCTCTAATTTGTCAATGTGATTAATCTTTGAGAAGGATAAATTGAATGAGAGTAATTTCCTAAAATTGTATAGAAATTTGAATATTGTTCTTAAGTAAGAAACGAAGGAATATGTCCCAGATCGACCTATCCTTTCAAAGCTTGTTGCTAATGCTCTTAGAGCCTAAAAGGATGCTCACACAAAGCATCTTAATGACTTAATGGATGTCACTTGCCTTATGCTTGCCATCATGGAATCAGAACTTCAGAAGCAACTGATAGAAATTGAGGCTTATACTATGGTGGGTCATCTCAAGGAAATGTTCTAAGAGAAGGCCAAATTGAAAGGTTTAATAATATTAAGACTTCACTCTCATGCAAGTTAGTAGCTCAATTATTCCTCATGTTCTAAAGATGAAGGGTCATCTTAATCATTTGTAGAAACTTGGTCATGCCATTAGCCACGAGTTGGCTACTGACATCATTCTTAAATGCTTGCCTGATGCATACGATGTGTTCATTATGAACTATAACATGTATAATATGGAGAAAAAGTTTGTTTAAATTGCATGGGATCTTTAAGACTACTAAATTGAATGTCAATAACAACACTAAAGAGGTTCTGATGGTTAATAAGAGGGAAGTTATAGAGAAGAAGAGAAAGGGAAAGAAAAAGGCTACAAAGGACTTAAAGAAGCCTAATCCCAACCTTAAGCCCAAACCTCTAAAGGAGGGAGTATGTCATATATGTAGTAAGCTGGGTCATTGGAAGAGAAATTGCTAGCTTTATCTGAATGATCTGAAAATCAAAAAGGACATTAAGGTTACTGCTCCAAGTATACATATTATAAAGGTCAATTTATCTACTTTTGAATCCACTTCATGGGTATTAAATATTGGATGTGGATCTCACTTTTTTAATAATATAAAGGGTCTAAAAAGAAGTAGATCTTTAGACAAGGGCGAGATAAACCTATGAGTTACAAATGGAGCAAGAGTTGTTGCCTTACTCGTACTAACTTTTGAGTTAGCCTTACCTAGTACACTTATTTTGACATTGAATAATTGTTATTATGTGCCTAATTTGAGTAGGAACATTATTTCTATTTCTTGTTTAGACATGAAAGATTTTGAATTTTTTATTAAGAATAATAGATGTTCCATTTCTTGTCATGACATGTTTTATGGTTATTTTCATCTATTAAAAGGTCTTTATGTCCTTAAACTTGAAAACATAAATGTTGAGTCCATTTATAATATTGAAACCAAGAAGCATAAATCTAATGCCTCACATTCTGATTATCTATGGCACTATCATTTAGGCCACATAAATAAGAAATGCATATCAAAGCTCTAACAATATAGAGTTTTGAATTATTTGATTATGAATCATTCAAAACAGATGAATCTTGTTTATTAGGTAAAATGACTAAAGCCCCTTTCAAAGGCATAGTGAAAGGGCTAATCAACTATTAGGATTAATATATACTAATGTATGTAGACCATTAAGTTCAAATGCTAGAGGAGATTTCCAGTACTTCATTACTTTTCACAGATGATTATAGCAAGTACTTCATTACTTTGGAAAAGGTCTTTCTAGTTTGCATGGTCTAATCATTGATCCTGAAAATTTCTACAATAAAATTAGGTAGATCACTAGTATAGTTCCCTATCCACAACACTGCTATTTAATGAAAAATAGATGATTATAACAAGTATGGCTATATCTATCTTATGAAACATAAGTTTGAATCTTTTGAAATGTTCAAAATTTTCAAAAATGAAGTACAAAACCAACTTGGTAAAAATATTAAAGCATTTTGATCAGATCAAGATGATGAATATTTTAGCCAAGAATTCACTGATCATCTTAGAGATTATAGGATAGTCTCACAACTAACTCCACTAGGAACACCACAGTGGAATGATGTATCTGAATGAAGAAATTGAACCTTATTAGATATAATTCAATCTATAATGAGTTCGACAAATCTTTCAATCTCTTTTTAGGAGTATGTTTTGGAATTGTTGCATTCATACTAAACAAAGTTTCATCTAAGGTGATTGAAAAGACATCATATGAGATATGGACTAGGAAATCTCCTAGTTTATCTTTTCTAAAGATTTGGGGCTGTGATGCTTATGTGAAGCCTCAAATTTTAAATAAATTAGCACCAAAATCAAACAAATGTTATTTTTTAGGATATTCTTAAAAAAACTAAAATATATACTTTTATAATATTTTTGAAAACAAAGTGTTTATTGCTCGAAATGGTGTCTTTTTAGAAAAAGAGTTCATTTCTAAAAGAACCAGTAGGAGTAAAATTCAACTCAAAGAAATTTGAGAACCATAAGCTAGTGTTGAACCACCTATGAAATCTCAACAGGTTTCACAATCAGTTGTTGAACTTGTGCAATTAACACAAGCTCTAAAAAGGTTTATAAGAACATATCAGATACCTTAAGGATATAGATTTCTCTTAACTAATAGCAATAAAGTGATGCTTATAGACCAAAATGAGCTTACATCCTATCAAGAGGTTATGGATGGTCCAGACTCTGAGAAATGTCTATAGGCCATGAGATCTAAAACACAATCTATGTATGATAATCAAGTATGGAGTTTGATTGATCTACCTAATGGTTTAAAAAATTTTAGGTATAAATGGATTTTCAAAAAGAAAACAAACATAAATGGCAATGTGCATACCTATAAAGAAAGACTAGTTGGAAAAGGTTACAAGTAAACAAATGGTATAAACTATGATAAAACCTTTTCACCAATTATTATGCTTAAGTCCATTCAAATTCTTCTTGTCGTAGTTGCATACTATGATTATGAGATTTGGCAAATGGACGTCAAAACAACATTTCTTAATGGAAATCTTCTTGAGGATTTGTACATGATATAACCAGTTGTGTTAGTCTTAAAAATTCTGGAAAGGTTTACAAGCTTCAAAGATCCATTTATGGATTAAAGCAAGCTTTTCAAAGTTGGAATCTTTGTTTTGATAAAAAAACTCAAAGAGTTTGGCTTTATAAAAAATGAAGATAAGCTTTGTGTTTATAAAAAGGTTAGTGGAAGTGCAATAGTTTTCCTTATGTTATATGTTGATGACATAATACTCATTGGAAATGACATCCTTACTCTATAAAATGTTAAATTGTTGGTAGGAAATTGTTTTAATGAAAGATTTAGGTGAGGCCACCTATATCTTGGGCATTAAGATCTATAGAGATAAATCTACAAGGCTTATTAGCCTAAGTAAGAGTACATGCATTGATAAGGCATTAGATAGGTTTAGTATGCAAGATTCCAATAGAGGATTCTTGCCAATGTCACATGGAATAACTCTTAGCAAGACTCAATGTCCATAGATATAGATGGGCAAAAACACATGACTAAGATCCTATATGGTTTTAATATTAGATCTATCATATATGCCATGTTATGTACTCGACTTGATGTTTCATATGCACTGAGTATAATGAGCAAGTACCAGTTAAATCCAGGTGAAAGTCAGTGGATAACAGTTAAGAATATCTTCAAGTACTTGAGAAGAACTAAAGATGTATTCTTAGTATATGGAGGACAGGAAAACAAACTGGTTATAAGTGATTACACAGATGCTAGCTTTTAGTCTAATAAGGATGACTTTCAATTACAGTCAAGTTATGTGTTTTATTTGAATAGAGGTATAGTGAGTTAGGGAAGTTTAAAGCAAGACACCGTGGCTGATTCTGTAACAAAAACTGAGCATATAGCCATCTTCGAAGTAGCTAAGGAACCTATTTGGATTAAGAATTTAATTAATGGACTAGATGTTATTCCTAACATTTCAAATCTAGTGGACTTGTATTGTGATAAAAATAGAGCCAAGCACAGGCTAAGGAGCCAAAATCACATCAATGATCCAAACATATACTTAAGCATTTTCATCTCATTTGAGAGATCATTAAGAAGGGAGATGTGAAGATATTCAGAATGCCAACCAATGACAACATTGTTGATCCATTCACTAAACCACTATCACAACCAAAGCATGAGAGTCATGCTAGGTCAATAGGTATTGATACATTTTTTATTGGGCCTAGTGTAAGTGAGAGATTGTTAGTTATGTGCTCTAGGCCAATTCTTGTAATGGGTATTCTCTTCATAATGTTATGATTGTAATTTTGTTAAATATCTCTTTTATATTTTATTTATGACTAAATTATAAATTTCATGAATAGTTAATTCTACTAATGTCATCAAGTATGCGACTTGATAGTAAAACTTTTAGGTGTAAAAAGTTCTATTCTAAATTGTCCTTAACCAATTTATTTTTAGGATAATATTGAATGAAGACTAGTATGTGTTTGATTGATGACAATGTTTTACTAGTTATGGATATGTGATATTAAGTAAACACGTGGATACACGTTTAAGAAATATTGTATTAGATTGACCCACTATGATAACACTATACAAATTAATAGTCATAAGTGATTCTCATGCAATAACATTAACTGATTCTTTGACTTAAAAATTGTCATAGATTCCAATATGATGAATTTCATATTTTGATATGTTCAAATATTATCCTTAACTGGATAATCATACAGATAAATATTAGACATGAAGTAAATCATATAGAGGAATATGAATGATTGAGAAGGAATTTGTTTCTCATATATTTATGAGAAATATATCTCTATGAATTGCTAAAGGTTATTAATATCAATTTTCATCAAATTACTTAAAGATCGAGAAATAATTGAACTATATAAGCATGACATGTGCATGTCTTATGTTCAATTGAGATATAACGTGACAAAAATATTATAATACTATTTGTAAAATAGGTTAGGTCAGATCATTGGCCTTTATTTAATTGGGTAGTCATAATATCTTGCCAGAGACCACTTATGACTTGTAAGCCATTGGGTGACTACCAACATTATGTGAACCTAAAGAGTCACACACATAGAATAAGCCCAAAAAGAAATTGGGTTTTACTACTCTCTTTATTTGTAATTGAGATAATTAGATATATTATTTAAATTATTTAGATATTTATTTCCTTTTAAAGGTTAAAAATGGAATAGGATATTATCTTATTTATATTTTTAAGATACAAAGTTGGCATAAATATCTTAGTTGGCATAAATATCTTAACGGTTTGTGTGTGTGTGTATGTGTGTGTGTGTGTATATATATATATATATATATATATATATAATGTTTTAAGGTTTTCCAAAACATAGAATATTGACATTTTTCAAAAAACAATTTAGAGAGAGAGAGAGAAAACAATCTAGTGCTCGCACACTTCTGATTTAAAGAGAGTATGTTCGTATGAATACTTGTAGAGGACGTTAATCATATTGCTAGCTTCTGAATCCATTGATCTACACTCCAAGCTTGACATTGGGTGTTACCAGTGAAAACCTCCTCTTTATCTTCCATCAATCTTGTCTTTCTTATATGAATTGGTAGGGTTTTCACATCCCTCTTCTCGATTTAATTGAATCACATAGACCTTTGGTGTGTTTTCTATATAGAAAATTGTATTTTTCATTGTGCTTGTTCTACAAAATCCAACACTATTACCTTGCAACTAGCCAATAGAAGTATTAAATATCCTAAAGGAATAGTAGAGGATGTTCTAGTTAAAGTGAGAAAATTTATTATACATTTTGATTTTATTGTGTTGGATATGAAAGAAGATCGAGCAATGTCTTTGATTATAGATAAACCTTTTCTTGCTACTAATAATGTTTTAATTGATGTACAAAAAGTTTTACTTACTCTTAGAATCAATGGTGAAAAAATAGTGTTTAATGTGTTTAAATCCATGAAACGTCCTAACACAATTAAATACGAAATAAATGTGATTGGTTGCATTGATGTGTGTGCAAGTGAAATAAATGCATTTAAGTTAGATGGCCCTTTGGAGAGTACAGTTCTTAATTCTTGTAATGATGCACAAGTCTTAGATGAAGAACATAAGGAGGCATTGAATTACTTTGCGTTAGGTCAAGAAGGATTTAAGCCAAGAGAAAGGAAATTCTAACCTTTAGGAGAACCAACTTCTACCAATCAATTACGACCTTCCATTATAACACCTTAAATTTTAAAGCTTAAGCCTTTGCCTTCTTATTTGAAATATATATTTTTAGGAGAAAACTCAACTTTACTTGTGATTGTTTCATCTAAATTGGCAGGTTTCTAAAAATAAAAGCTGAAAATGGTGCTTAATGAATAATCTATTTTCTATGAATTCACTCATTTCTTGCAAAATCCTTTAATAAGAAAAGCCAAGTCAAGCTCGTGACTTTAAAAGAGTGCTTATTGGAAGGCAATCCAATGCTTTTTTATTTCAGGATTTTATTTTAACTTTCATTATAATTCATTTTAAAATCACATGGGCATGTTTTTTTTTAATAAAAAACAAAAAAAATCAATCAATACATTCTTTGGACTTTTTTTAATAATGTGTGCCTATAACTTATTCCATTAAGTCTTGTGTTTTCCTTTTTCTCTTACTCGCTTAAATTGTGCCCACGACTTATTGACATAAGTCTTCTATTTTGTTTACTTTTATTTTATTTCTTTGTTAGCATAAGGTATGCCCATGACTTATTGCGCAATGAACTGCCCTACTACCAAAGCTCTCCATTTAGGAAAGTTTCTTAGCCCTTTAATTTATTTTTTCATTTTTGGGTGAACTTCTTTTTGCTACATTGGGGACAATGCATGTTTTAAGTGTGGGGAAGGGATTAAAGGTTTTGATGATGCTTTGACTTGGGTATACCTTAATCTTTGCTTGATAACCTTTTCTTTTGGAATTTTTTGCCTGATAACCTCTTCTTTTGGAATTTCTACTCTCTTGATGTTTGTTTTTAAATGATTTTTTATTATGATGATTTTTTTTTTGCTTTATAAAATTGTAAGATAGGATGCAACATGAATAAGTGAATTTCTTTTCACTAGGATGATTGGTTGTTTGCTTTGATAATTAATTTAAATGAAAAATATGCAACATTCGATATAAGTACACCTCAATTGTGAGCTTTTGAGCCTATGAGCATTTTGTTCTTTATTGCTTTATTTTGTTTTTGTTGAGTGTTTGTCAAACTTGGATTTTATATTCTAGAATTTGTGCTATTATGCATTTTAAGACCACATTAATTAGTTCATGTGTTAAAAAGTAAAAAAAGGATCTAGGTTAGCCCTTTCAAGCCCATCAAAAGCCTACCCTTATGTTGTTCCCTTAGGATAGCCAAGTTGAGCCTTAACCTTTTCTTTGTTTGCACCATATTGATTTTATCTTAAACATCATTAATTTAACTTTACCCTTTTATCAAAGGATTTTAATTGAGTTGGCATGAGAATGAGAATCACTTTGAGCAATTTAAAAAAAAAAGAAAAAATAAAATTCTACTCCTTTATGTTGGTACTTAGTAACTAAGGATCTTCATTACTAATGTTTATCTTCATTAATAAAATTCTAAATATGTTTTATGTTGAATAACTGAGCGCATTCATCATTAATGTTCACTTTTACATAAAAAGATTAAAAACAATTTTAGAAAATAAAAAAAGGAGAACATAATTGTTTTGATCACTTGACTTAACTCTTTTGATCATTTTCACCCAAAATTTCCTTTGTTATCAAACCTAAACCCAAATGCCATTACCACCCGTTTTATACCCCTTTTAATTATTTTGATGCATATAACTCATTTTAAGCAATGGAGATATGATATATGAGCAAGCTTATGGTAATATCATCCCTTATTTTAACTTGAGAGTTTACTGACATCCCAAACACCTTGAGCACATAGAGTGAAACCATTAAGAGGGCATTTGAATATTGTTGCATTTGATTTTAAAGAAGTTGTTAAAGCAATTTATCTTTGTTTCAAAAAGTCATTTATGAAATGCTTATTTTGTTATTGCAATTTGACTTAAGTTTATTATGGATTGGTAATATTGTTTGATGACAAACTAAAAGAGTAAGGAGTGAAGAAATGGAAGGGTTGTTGAGTTTGAGTTCAAGTATGCTTGAGGACAAGCATTATCTCAAGTGTAGACAATTTGATAAGGCATAAAAGTGCATATTTTAATTGTGATGAGCTTTTCCCTATTTTATTTTTCAATTTTGGGACAAAGAGGAGTTAAGTTCATTTTTTGGCAAAATACTTGTAGTGATAAGGCATAGGTGTGGCTTGCCTATCTGAGTATAATAAGCTTAAGTGAGGAAGGAGCTAATTTTCAATCTTATTTTTATAGAATATCCTATCTTATTTTGGAGAATTGACTTATGAGATTTATCCTAGATTTAGATATTCTTTTAGGCATTTTTAGAAAACTATTTGGGAAGAACAATATCCCTAATTTTTAGGAGAGATTTTTGGGAGATCTTTAAGAGATTTTTTAGCATGATATTTTATGTTATAAATGGAAGTCTTTTCTCTTATAGAGGGAGGAGGACTGTAAATGACAAAAGGGAGGACAACCAACATCAATGGAAGATGTTTTCTCTACATTTGAGAACTCATGATTTCATCTCTTCTTTTTGTTCTTTTTAGTTTTATTTCTTTCTTTATGAGTTAATTTTCTTGTAGCTAAGGCTATGAAAAGCCTTCTCATAACAATGAATTGATTTTATTTTATTTAGTGAAGATATGTCCATGAATTATTATGCTTAATACTTTGAGAGCTTGATCACCTCTTGATTGACGTGGTTTATGTGAATGAATTGGAAAAAGATTTTGCATAATTAACTAAATAATTCATGTTGTAAATTTAATGGTATATAAGGATATACGTGTGTATGTGTGTGTGTGTGTGTATACACACACATGATTCATATGAAGTCACAAGTTTTTCATGGAGCTTAATGCGCTTTCTATCTCGAGAACTCTATAAAGAAATTTAAGCATTAATTGATAGAAGTAGGATTAACATATATAGAAAAGAATATTAAGTAAATTTAGGAAAAATCTCAAAGTATGAAAGTAATAAATTATCTTAGTTAAATTTAATTAATTGATATCCATTAGAGTGGTTAGGTGGACCAATAATCTTAACTTTTTAATTTTGATCGTTGCAACTATTTCTTTCTTTTATTTGCTTTTAGTTTTTGAATTTTTTAGTTTATTTATTTTGAATTTTCATAGTTTAATTAATTACTATTTTAAATTCGATTGTCCAAATAATCAAAAATTAACTATAATTTTAGTACTTATTTTGTTAAATCCTCGTTCTTTTTACTATTTGATAACTAGTGTACTTAATAGGACCATTCAAATTTCAGCAATCACATAATCTCTATTGTGTATGAGTTTACACTGGGTAGTTGTCACAAAGTGTTGGTCACTCGTTGAAATTATATGGTAAAAATCATAGGATTAATCAATGGATATATTGTTGAGGGTTTTTTAAATTATTTCTTCTTTCAATACTCTTTTTATTCAAGCTCTTTTTTTTTTTTTTTTTATTAAAAATGATCTTAACAGTCAATAAGGTAATACTAGTTGATAAGTAACACTTTATGCTACTATAATTTAATACTCTTTTCTACTCAAGCCTCTTCTTTTATTTATAATGATCTTAATAGTCATTAACATACTACTAGTAGATAATCAACCATTTATGTGGCTGTAATTTAATATGTTATTTTAAATATATTTAAAAATATTAATAAAATATATTTATAAAAATATTAATAAAATATTCATACAATATATATAATTAAGTAAATAATATTTATTTTCAAATAGATAATAAATGAAAACTATTTTATTGTGTTATTTTATTAGTTTCCTATTTATAGTTTTTAATAATTTTATTTTATTTATTATTGTTATTAATTAAATAGTTTATATGAAAATTCTAATTATATATCTGTCAAAAAGTTTGTTTGATAAATATTAAATTTTTACCTTAACTAAACAGTTAGTTGATAAATGACAATCATTTGTTTAAAACTAAATTTAATATCAAATTTATTATATATATTGGTTGTTCAAAAAAAAAAAAAAGTTTCATACTTAATCAATCCCAAAACAATATAAATACCATTTATAAAATTAGATTTTTATTTTATTTTTAATAATATAAATACCATTTATTTTAAAATTAGATTATTGCATTGAAATATGCTTGTAAAAAGTAGTAAGTTATTTTCTCTATTTGCTATTTCAAAATACAAAAATAAATATAAATTTTTACACATGGTTTAAGAAATTAAACTTTTATTCATAATAGATTTAAATATTATTATTTTCTTAAATTTATGTAATGAAGGTATTTCAAACTTTTTCACATTCATATTGGTCATGGTTGAATCAAATCTTATCAATGGTCTAATTTATTTTAATTATAGAAAAAAATTTTCAGTCTCTTTATTTGGTTTTAATATTTTAGATGCTTTAATGCTTATTATTAAGTCCAAAAATATAAATTTTATAGACAATTTTAAATATATTATGACTTTTTGTAGGGTTATTAAAAAGTTATTCACCATAAGGTTTGAATGTTAAAAAATTTTTAATTTGATAGAATATTGAAAAGTTCTAATATTTCTTGAAGTATTCTAATATTAAACTAAAAGGGAGAATGTTTGCCAATGAATTAAGAAAGGGAGCCTAGAATATAAGGTATAAGATCCATTATGAAGCCAAATGAAATTTGAAGATAAGGAAGTCCAAGCTGGAAGAAAGAAGAGCCTTGAGAGATAGACAAAGGATGACCAAATAATGAAGAAGGAATTAGGCAAATTCGTCATGCCTATAGAATGGTGCACTTTGAAGTATAGTATATAATAATTTTATATGATTAGAAATTTAAGAAGTCTAGTTTCTAAAGAATCAAATGGTGCATAAATTCAAGGTATCTACTGTAGCCATTATTTTTCACATTTGTTTACATTATCGTGACTCAATGATGATAGCCAATAAATATTTTCTTCAAACAAGAAAGAAAAATTGGAATCAAAAGCCCTAAGGTAATACATAAGATGGGAGAGTTCTGGAATATGTTTTATACTGTGGGGATAATGGTTAGAGAATCTTAAATTGAGTGAAAGTGTGAGCTATAACAAACCTAACCCTAAAATCATAGTTGAATATTAATGTTTTTTGACCTTTGACTATTATTTTGGCCAATCTCCCTATTTGTAACTAATTTTAAGATGAAGCCTTTTTATTTAGAATTAGGCATCTAGATCTTTCTAATAGTAAATCGTGAGCCTAAAATCGACATCTGATGAATGAGATAAATAACCTATTTAAGATTAGGGTTATATAGCTAAAATGTTATCCACAAGTTAACTCTTTCATTTACATAAATGGAGTCTTCATTTTGTATAACATCAATGCTAATACCATAGATTCACTTAATAACCAATCAAACCAATACCTAAGGGATGAATTTCAAAGGTACAATGCATATGGGAAACACACTTTTCTTCTTCTTTTTCTTCTTCTTCATCCATCTTCTTTCTCTTTCACCACTCTCTTCCATCATAAAGGCATCCTCTTATTTTTTTCACCCTTATATTCTTTTTCTTCATTATTTTATTTCATCTACATCATTGTCCACTACTCAAAATCATAATTTTCATCTCCATCCTCTTTAGTTTCATAATTTTTCATCATCATCTTCTCCGTCACTATTATTTACCAAGTTTCAAAACACACAAAAATGCTCATTTCTCCATAATCTATAAATGTTAAAACACCAAAAACTCACTTTTTACTAGTTCAAAACTTTTAAACCACTTCCTTGATCATCCAAAAACAAAAGAGGAATATAGAAAAAATATTTCGATAAGAGTTGAAATAAGGTGCAATTTGCAAATGTGCTAGTTTTAGTTGAGTTTTCTTATTCCAAAGAGTCTAAAGCAAAGATTGAGGTCTCTAAGGGTCCTAAAAACTTGTTGGCAACATTTCCATACTTTCTCTTTGTGTTCTTAGTGTGTTTGTTTGTGAATTTAAAATTTTCTTTTATGCTTATTCTATTATTCAGACAAATGTAAGTCTCCATCCATACAAACCATTAATTAGTCCCCATATATGAGTTATTACCATAGATATGTGTAGGCCATCTTTCATGCTGATATATTTTTTTTATTTGTTTTGTATTTATTATTTTGTTTAATTTTGTTTAACTTTTTGTTATTGCTTAGTGATGATTATATGCATGCTGCAACAATATTAAAATTTGCATTTGGTTAGAATTTTATATAAGTATTTCATTTATTGTTTTATTTATGCTAGTTATGCATGTTAGCTTTAGGTTTTGTATTTTTACTTAGTTCTCTTATTATGCTAGAATATTAGAATTTTTATGATTTTTTATGATATAATTCATTTATATTTTCATAATTTACATTTTTACATTTTGTATCTTGTTACTTTTTTATTTGCATGAATCTTCCATTGATCTGCACAGATATAAAGATGATTTATGCAAAACATCTCGTTTGTGTACGTAGATGATCTCAAATTGATTTTTTCATTCTAGTTGCTTTGTGTTTTTATTATTTTGGCATAATAGATTGATCTGCAAATTTTGCACTAGCCTGTATAAATGGTTTAGTTATCTATGCAAATCATGGTTTAATCAACATAGATAAATCTTTAACATGTTTTAAGTATTTTGTTATGTTTGATAAATAGAATAACGCTACAAATTTTTTATGTATAAATTGCAAGTGCGCAATATTATGGCAAGTAATATAATGATAAACAGAATTTCGATACCAAAAGGATAGGATTGCAATTACCAAAGTTTATTAAATCCTGGTATTATCTAGCAAATTAAGTAATGAGATGAATTTAACTAATAAATTTCTAATGAATAATTAACTTTAACTTTATATGGTATAAACATTTGAAGGCAATAAGGTTCTCCATGTCATTCTACTATGGTTATCATATGAATTTAAACTTAATTATACAATTGCTATAGATTAAAGATGAATTGCCCTAAAGTATCTAGTATGCTCTCTCAAGCTATATTTGGTCTTCTATCAGTTTTCTTCTACACTTATAACCACAAAGGATTAATAGAAATTTGTCGAGTTCACTGACAAGTTCATACATATCTCTTAGGGTTATGCTTATCTCTATGTCACAAATTCATAAGTTTATCATTCCTTGAACTAATACTATGCTTCCAATTTCACTACTTGACATAATACCTATGAACATGCATAAAATAAGCTTTCAATGATGAAAAAATCAAGTAAGCTTTGAATTAAATTGAACTCATATTATACCTATAGCATATTAATGAGTTACTTCACAAATCCTAGAATTTAAGGTTTAATTAGACATAATATTAATAAAAGACATAAAGAATGAACAAGAAATCATGCTTATAGTAAATTATAAAGAAAGTTGAAACAAAAGAATTAAGCAATTCTCCTAACAACTTGCTAACAAAAGTTTACAAAAAGGGCCCTTAATCTTCTTTGTGATTTTTTAATTAATATAATGGAACATTTTTGTTAATCTATTTTTTAAAGTTCCTAAAGTGTTTCTTAGGTAAACTACTCTTAAATTTGTCTAAAAATCTAAGCATACATGCCTAAATAAGTTAGAAATTCGAAAAGAAAAGAAATCATAGCTAAAAGAGGAAGTGACCTAATGAGGTGCACGACTTGATTGCATGTCATGCACCAACTAATGTGTGGTTTTCTTTAACAGTCACTGAAAAGAGCCACTCTAGCAGAGTTTTTAACCTTCATCTAGGTTATGCATACATTATATGACTTGCATTCAAGCCATGCACACCACTTTATAAGCTTATTTCTCACTTTTTTTTTGTCCAATCACCTCTCATCTTCCATAAGTATTCCATGCATGTTTCTATGATATATTCCTCAAGTTGACTCTCTATAAATGCTTATCTCTTTAAAATGTCATCATCATGTACATTAATTATCCTTTGTTTGCTTTCATTCCTTGCACACCTTTAAAAACATAAAAAATATAGATTAAATCTTATTTTAAGGCTTAAACAACCATAATGTCAAGAAAACTCAAAGTTTACAAGCTTAAGTTATGTGTATGAAATAAACCTATCAAATTCCCCAAATTTGAAATAATGTTTATCTTTAAGCATTCATAAATCAACCTTAAAAATAATCTTAAATAACATTCTTGAATATTGAAAACATAAATCCAAAACATTTCCAAGAACTAAAAAAATATGACGAGCACATGTAACTTTTAAATACATAATTCATTTTCACAAACTTCAAGTTTAACAACATTGTATGATTTCCTAAATTAATAAAAATAAAACTATAATACACTTATCATCCTTAATGTATTTCAAGCAAACACACATTAAATAATTATGTTGGCCCCAGACCAAGAAGGTTGGAGGGGGGGTGAATTGGTGTATAAAAAAAAAATTTGGAGCAAAGAGATATAAAAGAGTAGAGAAAGAGGCACACGATTTATAGTGGTTCAGGTATAATCGACCCTATGTCTACTCCCCAATTCTCTGCAATTGGGTGTTCCACTAACTTCAAATGGTGTTTTTAAGCTCACACCTAACTTATACACTTGTGTTTTCAAGGCTCACGCAACAACCTTTACACTATGTGTTTTTAAGGCTCACATAATAACCTCTCTTTAGTGATTTTACAGGCTCACACTACGACCTTTACAAATGATGTTTATACTCACACCAAACAATCACTTAAAGAATAAAAAAAATTGAGTAGCAAAATTGCAAGAGCTTGGTTAAAAATTAATGAATTATCTTGCATTTACATCTATTTGATGAGTAATTTATAGCCTTCACCTACCAAAGAGACGTTGCATTAAAACTGGTAGCAAATCTCTAAAGTATGCTAGATAGATTTTGCATTAAATGCTTGTCAAGCTTCATTCGCGGTCGTTACTACTCTTTCGTGATTGCGATTTTCCAATTTCCATACGGGAGCACAAAATTGCGGTGAAAATCCCCATTTGTGTCTAACGGCTAGTCCACATGTCATCTTCTCATTATTTCACTAGGAAAATATAGTTGTTGCCTTTCACCTGCTCATAAAAGTAGCAATCACAATTTTTCTTATACAGGGCACAACTTAGGACGCAAATTCATCTGTCAAAATGTTCACCTTTTTCTTCATGATTCGCAGTCGTTACCCACAAGTTGCCATCATGATTTTTATCTTCCAATGGTCACCTGGGACACTTGTCACATTGTGGTTATGGATTTGATTCCCTCTTGAGTTACTTTGAAATTTGCGTTCACGACTGAGGTGTGACACACACCGTGAATTCGTCTGTCCAATTTTCATCTTTGGATGAATCGAAACAGGGAAGTGGCCTGCGAATTCCCCTGTCCAATTTTCAACCTGCCTTAATCTAAGTCGCGGTCGCGATATTTGAAGTTGTGGTCATGAATTAAGAGACACTTTGATTTCTTTAGAGATTATGAACTTCATCCAACTTTCAATTTAAAGACTAACTAAAAACTGTAAAACAACACTTAATTGGAACATTAGAATTGATCAATCTTCTCTGTCAAGATCAAAAAAGGTCCATGACTTAGGATTAACCATCCTAGTCCAACAATTTCCCCCTTTTCGATTTTGACAACTTAGATTGATCCAAAGGGAAAAAAAATGCAGAAATATGAAGTTGGAGTGTAAATGAATGCTTAAGGTAAAATTTCCTAAGTATGATAGTTTGATGCTCCCCCTCAACTTATGCTATTTTTTACAAATTATTTTCTCTCCCTTTTAGACTTAGATTGTTTCTAATTTTTATCTCTCCCCTTTTGGCAAGAACAAAAAGAGGGTGTAAAGATAAAAGGAAAATGAAAACAAACATTCGTATACATAAGGAGCAAAATAAGAATGCAAATTATAAAGATAAAATGCATCAATCACAGAAGACAATAATTTAAAAAGAAACACAAATTTATTTATTTATATCTGTGGGATCACAATATTTTTAAACATAAAAACAAATAAAAATAAGAAAATACAAAGGATCCCTAATTTAGAAGGTTGGAGAATCATCATCATCTCCAAAAGTTTGTTCCTCTTACTCATATGTGGCTCCTTCTGCTTCATCC
Source organism: Omphalea diandra (assembly GCA_949677035.1). Taxonomy (NCBI): domain Eukaryota; kingdom Viridiplantae; phylum Streptophyta; class Magnoliopsida; order Malpighiales; family Euphorbiaceae; genus Omphalea; species Omphalea diandra. Next base: position 3,791 of record CATIWR010137788.1, on the reverse strand, counting down.
CCATCCTCAACTTCTTCATTTCCATCTTCATCTTGTGTAGCTTCAAATTCAGTGTAGTCTGGAAGATGACAAGGAGGAACCCCTAACTTCTCTTGAAGATCCACCATGTCACTATGAAGATGTGAGAGAAATAGGAATCTCCTTTTCATCATTCTTAACATCTTGTCCAATTTTCGATTGATGGTGGCAAGAGAGAACTTGGACTTTGGTTTTGGTTGAGGAGGAGAGACTGAAATTGATCTTTCTTCAATGTGGAGCCTCTTCCTCTTAGATGCTTGTGAAGTTTCCATTTTTTTAGCCCCAAATGTACCTAGGGTGTAGGCATAAATATCTGGGTGTATGGCTTTGGCATTTATGAGGTAAGCGAGGTCAAGAAAATTTTAGGAGGGAAGAAGCTTTTTGGTGAGGAATTTTTCTTTTTCCTCATCAAAGGCTCTAACGAAACGATAATGGTAATGACGTGTGAAGGCAGAAGAAATTGACTCTTAAGGTTTATACTTATATGGATTAATTGATTCACAAGGTATTAACCAGTTTGTATGGATTTATTTTTGACAAGGCAGAAAAAGAATGCCAAATCTTTTTGGGACACTTTCTCATTACCATCATCTCTAGCATTGATGGAAAATGTGATGATACGATGGAGTATCCAAAGAGGTAGGGATTTGATGTGTTTGGCCAAAGATGAGCGAGGGTCGTGTTTGGTTTCTATGGAGATTTTTTACCAAAACTCGGAATAGATAACATCAAGTGCGGAGATTATAAAAGGGATGTTTTCTTCGACTTATAAATTGAAAAGAGAAGAAAGGTGTTCAAAGGTTATGTAGAAAGGATCGCCAAAGGCCCAAAATACTAACCTGTATTAACCCACGGGAGATTTGGCTTTGCGACTAAGTTGGATGGTGCACATGAATTCTCATACAACTTCTTCATATACGGGTTCATCTCAGAAGATAAACTCGTTCCAGCCAAGATTTGAGAGAAAAGCACAGATTTCATTATTGATGCCTAGGGTTTCTAATAGAAAAGTGGAGGGGATCTTGTTAGAGAAGATAATCTTAGAGGAATTGGCTTTATATCTTTCCTTCTCCTTCTTAGTAACTCCCTTCATGAGTTGGAGTGCAGGGGGTGCAAAGGGTTGAGCCACTCCCTTTCCTCTTTCTGCTCTAGAAATCTTCTTTGGGGCTATTGCAAGAGATGAAGAGAATTTGGAAGAATTTGATAGCTTTAAAGGTAAGAAAGTTTGAGAATATGATGAAGTGATGAAAATCACTATTTGGAGGCTTTATATAGCCATTAAAAATGTATACAAACGGCTAGAAAGGATTTAATAAAAAGTTAGAAATACTTGGCCATCAAATCACTTAATTGCCAGGCGGTTACCCAAATTTGCATCCGCGAAATCATGAGTCGCGACTGCGAATTCTAGAAAATGTGAGTAACAGACAAATTTTTCGCAGTAATATGCACCTTAACGGTCAAAATTTTGAAAATTTGACCAAAATTCGAGGTGGAGTGGAAATTTCGCGATTGTCAATTGATGTTTGGTATCCGAGTGATTTTGACTTGTAATTCACGACCGTGAAGGAAGGATAACGATCGTGAATTATGAGTCAGCAAGGATAAGAATGAAAAACCAAGTTTTGAAAGAATCAAAATTGTGGTCACAAGGAAAACTCCACTTAGAAAATATCAGACACACAATTAACAACCAATACACATAACATTCATACATAAAATCAAAATTTTCACTTTAGGGAGCTTTCATCAAGCATTCCCAATTCTCTCTTAATGAAGTTCATTCTTTCTTCATTTAGAGGTTTAGTGAAAATATCTGTAAGTTGATGATTTGTGTCAATAAATTCTAACACAACATCACCCTTTTGCACATGATCTCTAAGAAAATGATGTCTAATATTTATGTGTTTGCTCTTAGAGTGTTGGATGGGATTCTTAGAGAGATTAATAGAACTTTTGTTATCACAGGAATGTGATAAATAACTTTGCCAAAATCCTTTAATTGTTATTTCATCTAAAGGATTTGGGTGCAACAACAACCTGCAACAACATACTCGGCTTTCGTGGTGGATAAGGCAACTAACACTTGCTTTTTACTAAACCAAGAAACTAGGCATTCTCCTATAAATTTGCAAGTCTCAAAAGTTTTTTTTTCTATCTAATAAGCTACCCGCATAATCCGCATCCAAATAACCTATAAGACTAAAGGAAGAATCCCTAGGATACCATAACCCTAAGTGAATTGTGCCTTGCAAATATTTAAAAATCTTCTTAACAACATTCAAATGAGACTTTTTAGGAGAGGATTGGAACCTAACATACATATAAACACTAAACATGATATCTGGCCTAAAAGCAGTAAGATAAAGTAGAGATCCAATCATACATCGATATCTCTTTTCATCTATTGTCTTGCCAGATTCATCCTTATCTAGCTTGATGGTACCACTCATTGGGGTTTTAGCTACCTTACAACCATCCATGCCAAATTTCTTGAGTATCTCTGTTGTGTATTTGGCTTGGTTGATGAAGACCCCTTCTTTTGATTGCTTGATTTGTAGACCAAGAAAGAACTTAAGCTCTCCCATCATGCTCATTTCAAATTCCCTAGTCATACACTTAGCAAAATCCTCACAAATAGATTCCTTAGTAGCACCAAAAATGATATCATCAACATAGATTTGAATAATTAAAGTGTCATGTTTGTGTTTTTTAACAAATAGTGTGGTATCCACCTTTCCTTTTTCAAAATCATTTTTTAAGAGAAATGAACTAAGCCTTTCATATCAAGCTCTTGGAGCTTATTTCAAATCATATAAGGCTTTGTTTAATTTAAAAACATGCTTTGGAAAATAATGTGACTCAAAACCAGGAGGTTGTTCAACATAGACTTCCTCCTTAATGATTCCATTCAAAAATGTACTTTTCACGTCCATTTGAAAAAGCTTAAAATTCATGTGACATACAAAGGCTAAAAGAATCCTAATGGCCTTTAATCTTGCTACCAGGGGAAAAGTTTCATCATAATCTATGCCTTCCTCTTAGTTGTATCCCTTATCAACCAATCTACCTTTATTTCTAGTGATGAAACCTTGTTCATTTAACTTGTTCCTAAACACCCACTTACAACCTATAATTGGGTGTTCTTTAGGCCTAGGGATAAGTTCCTATACCTTATTTCTCTCAAATTGGTTAAGTTCCTCTTGCATAGCAAGTACCCAACTCTTATCATCAAAAGCCTCATCAATTGATTTTGGCTCAAGTTGATAAACAAATGCAAGATTATTATCTAAAAGATTAAGTTGAGATCTAGTACTTACACCATTAGATGTATCACCAATGATCAAGTCCTTAGGGTGATACTTGGAAAATCTCCAATCCTTAGGCAGATCTTGGCTTGACTCTACTTGTTGTTGATGTTGTTGGTCTTCATCTACTCTTGATGAACCACCTTCTTCCTTATCTTCTTTTCTTGTAGAATTTTCCAATTCTAACTTCTCAAAGTCACCTACAAGATCATCAACAAAAACACCTTTCCCATGATCAAGTTTACTAGATTCATCAAAAACAACATTCATAGACTCTTCAACTACCATTCAACTTTTGTTAAAGACTCTATATGCCTTACTTTAGGTGGAATATCCTAAGAAGATACCTTCGTTGGTTTTTGAATCAAATTTCTCAAGATTATCCTTGGTGTTCAAAATATAGCACTTATATCCAAATACTCCAAGGTATGATATCTTGGGTTTTCTACCATTCCATAGCTCATA
>CATIWR010137784.1:0-77817 GCA_949677035.1 Omphalea diandra | reverse complement strand
AAAGGTTTTAGTGTGAGTATGTGAAAATATTTGAGAGAGGTTTTAGTGTTAGCCTTAGAAAACACTTGTAAGAAAGGTTGTTGTATGAGCTTTGAAAACACAAAGGGTAAAATTTAGGTGTGAGCTTGGAAACACCATTTTGAGTGAGTGAAACACCCAATTGCAGAGAATTGGGGAGTGGACACAGGGTTGATTATACCTGAACCACTATAAATCTTGTGTCTTATTTTCTACTCTTCTTTATCCTCATTTGTTTTAAACCCCCCCCCCCCTTTCTTGATGCCTAGGGCCATTAAACTCTTCCATACTTCTTCATGGTTTTGACAATGTCCAGGAGTCTATTGGTGATGTTGGCCATCGATTTATTCTCCTTCGATTACATGCATTTCTAATCTACTAGATTTTATAGGAGTGGTACCTTTATGGTTATTTTCTAGTGTCTTCCATATTGAATAGGTAGTTTGATAATGTTAGACTTTTCAAATCTCTTCTCTTGACATGAAGCTTAAAAGAATACTCATTGTCCTCTTATTCTTCCCATATGACTTTTTATGTGCTTCAACCCATTCTTCTCTTAAGAGTAATTCTACAATACCATCCACTACTCTAGTGGGTGGCTTTAATTATTTAGCAATAAGGTCCCAAAAATCCACCACATCATTGTGAATATATATCTTCATTTTATACTTTCAATGAGCATGGTAGGATCGATCAAAGAAAGACTTGAGGTGCAAGTGGATTCCTTCTTATGCCATAATCTTCTCTTACATAATTAAAGCTTGATTTGAGGTCAGGCTCTGATACCACTTATTGGCCCTTATGCACTAAGAATGAGGGTTAACTTAGTGGGAAATTTAAATTTTAGTGGGAAATAACTCAAAGCAAAGTAAAAGAGAAATAGTAAGAGAAAAGAGAACACAAAGATTTATCATGGTTTAAGTGTTAGCAAACCCTGCATTCACTCCCTAATTCTTCAATTGGGTATTTCACTAACACTAAATGGTGTTTTACATGCTCACAATAAACTTTGCACTTTGTGTTTTACAAGAATCGTAGACAACATCTCAAGTGTTTTACAAGGATCACACATAACCTATACAAGGGTTTTTATAAATAAGGATAACTGTAAAACCTACTCCTAAAGGTGTTTAAAGGCTCACACCAAACCTTAACAACTCAATCATAAAGAGTAAATAAGAGAGAGAGAGTTGAGAAATAAATTTGCAAGAGTTTGGCTATAATAAATGCTATTCTCTTGCTTTTAAGTCCATTTAGTGGAGTATTTATAGGTTACACCCACCAAAGAATCGTTACAAACAAAACTATCTCCATATCTTAAAAGTTAGTGGTAAAATCTAGCATTTAATGCTTGTCAGACAAAAGTCATGATCATGATTAGAGGTTGTTGTCGTGATCTTCACACTTGCACTAGATTTTCCTCAATCATGGTTGTGAACTTCAATTATATCTAATGGCTAGTTACACATGACATTCTAGCATTGGTCATTTAGAAAACTAGCTATTAGGTTTGATAGTTCTTTATTTTTTGGTATTTTTAGGGCTAGTTTTATTATTAATTAAGTCTAATTTGACAAAAATACTAGATAATGTGTCACTTTTAGCTTGTATTTTGTAATTTTATAGGAAATCTTGGAAATTAGAGCTTATCAATAAATTGTAAATGCTTTCTGGGTGGAATTGTATAGTTTCTGAAGTTCAGGTATCAAAGAAAAATTTGGTAATTTGAGACCAGTTATAATATTTTTCAAGCAGAATTTGAACCCAATCTTCATTCAAATTAGGAAGAGTCCATGCAAAAGAGGAAGAGTTCATGTTTCACCGGATCCTATTCAAAATAGGAGAGTTTAGTATTAGTTTCTTTTTCCTAATTGGTGAAGAATTCCTAATTATTCCTGTTTTGAATGGGAATAAGAGATTATAAATAGGGGAGAAAGTTTTTATTTTAGGAGAATAATATTTTTGGAAGAGAGTTTTTGTTTATTTTAGTTTTCTAAAGAGAAGTCTTTTGTTTTCTTTTTAATTTTTCTGGAGAAGAAGTTGTACACGAGAGGAGAATTATTGGTCAACCATCAAGCATAAAGAGAATCGAAGTATATAAGAGTTTTATCATGAAAACTTTTCTATTTTATTTTCTTTTTATTTTGATGTTGGTTAGTAATTCAATTATGAACTAAATTAGTTAAGCACTTGGGTATGATGAACCCTAAGATAAGTTTTAAATTGTGATTTTTTTATATAATACAATCTTTTCATTTTTTTTATGAAAATTCAATTGTATTTGCTCTTTATCTCCTTGACTTGATATATTTGGAATATTGATTCTTGCTTTATAATTCTTTAACTTAGATTGAGAAATCAAGTTATTGAATAGATTTAGCACAATTGAAAGGAGTTGCATATACCCCTAGAGATAGGATAACATAAATCTTTTGGATTAGGGTCAAACCTAATAGTGAAATTCAAAGAACTATAATGCAATTTTAGGGATTTTAATTAGGAAGAGATTCCAATTAATCAACCTACAATTAGACGTTAATGACCTTTAGAGGGAATTTAACATGCTAAAGGAATTTTCACGATTCCATAAACATTGAATTAGATTGTATTGTCGGAAAAATCAATTTTTTAATAAGTTTTAGGGGAATTCATTACTTGAGTGCTAATTGTCATATTGATCACCTTTTTCCCACTCTCTAGTTCATATTTTCATTATTTTAGTTTGTCGAATTATTTTATTTTATTTTAATTTTTGATTAGTTAATTAATTCACTTAAAATTACCAGTTAAATAATAGAGAAAACACTAATACTAGTACTTTTAGTCCTTGAGGGATCGACACTTGATACTCATACGCTATACTATATTCAATATGTACACTTCCCTATTCGATTTATAGGTGTTGGCTTTGGATAATATCAAGTTTTTGGCACCGTTGTCGAGGACTAAAATATTAGAAACACTTTATATTTATTCATTTAGCCAATTTTTCTTTTTCGTAATTTTTTTTTCCGTTTCATTTTATCCTTCTTGTTTGTCTCATTTTTTTTTTTAAAAAAAATTTGTTATGGTTTCTACTCTTTTTAAAATAATAAAACAATAACAATAAAAATTAAAAAACTATAAAATAAAATCCAAAATTATAAAAATTTGATTTGTTGTATGAAGTTTAATTAATCTAATTTTTATTGTAGTGTTTTTGTTTTTGCAGGAATTAAAAAAAAAAACAAATTTGATAAGAAACCAAAAAATAAGGAAAAAGAAAAAGAGAGAGGTCCATAAAGTGTGTGGCAAACTGCACACCTACACAAAGGGATATCCCTTTGTGCACTTTTGTGCTGCCAGTACATGTGCGGTCCAAGCCACACATATGTGCAGCTAGGACCGCACATGTTGTCTCATCCTTGTACGGTTATATTGTACGGTTATTAATGTACATTAGTGCATTGATAACCGCATAAGGGGAATATCAAAAAAAAGTTTGTATTATTTGATAATTTTGTTTATATTTATTTTATTTTACTTTCTTTAGATATATATATTTAATAATGAAATAAATAATCAACATAATAATAATAATAAATAAATAAAATAATTTTAAAAAAACTCTCCTATTTTGGACCCCTCCTCAAATCTCGACCCCTCTCCCTCTCCGTCGACCACAGTCCTTTATCGCTGACACAAACTGCAGCAATAGTCGACTGCACCAACACCAGATCGTCTTCTTCCGTAGTCTCCACCACTTGCACCTTGAAATTCCAGGAACGTTTCCTAATTTTTTTTCTTTAGTATGTTATTTGCTTGTTTTGTCATGTTAGAAATTTCTCCTCCACATTGAGGGCAATGTGTCTTAATTGTGGGGGAGGGTTTGTATTGTTTGATAATTTTGTTTTTATTCTATTTTATTTTCTTCATTTATTAAATTTTTTTTGATGTTTTGTTTGCTTTATTATGTGAATGACTCATTATTTATTTAGTAGTTTCTTCATTTTTATCTTAACTTAGTTAAAAATATCGAATTATGCCTTAGATTCACTTTCCTAAATTGCAAACCTTGTTTTCTACTATAGATATCTAATTATCACTATCTTTAAAGAAAATCTCAAGGTTTGGAAGTTTACAAATTCTTAAAAAAAAATTTAAAATTCATTTTTTTACACTATAAAGAAAGGTTTGAAACTCTTTTCCTTATAATTTGCTTAATTTTGTGAATTTCTTGTTGAGTGAGTCCTTAAATAGTGTTAGAGTCTCTAGAACTTGATTTGTTATTATTTTGAGACCACATTATCGAATACAAGCATAAAAATGATTAAGGCAATTTAGGATTACCCACTATTCTTTTTTTCTTTCTTTATTCACCCTTTTATCCATTTAGTGAGCCCCAATGAGCCTTCAATAACCCTTTTTTTTTTTTTATAGTCTCATGTTTAGCTAGCCAATGAAGTATAGTCCCTTAATATAATTGATCATATTTGTTTTGGGATGAGATTTTATTTCTACAATTACAAGGGGTGGTTTCATGAAATTAATGAGAAGTCTTCAATATGGGGTTGAGTGTTTTATTCTTTGGGTGGTAATGAGAGAATGCTATTTGATTAATTACTTGATTTTTGGATTGTTACCTTATGTAATTTTATAATAACTCTTTTTTCTTCCTCTCAAAAAGAAAAGAAAAAAGAAGTAAAAAAACAATATAAAATAAAAAAAGAAGAAAAGAAAAAAAGAAGAAGAAAAAAAGTTCAAAGAAATAAAAAAGGAAGAAGAAGATGTATTTCTTTATCAAGGCAATTCAATTCTATTTTGTAAAATAGATCAAGTAAGGTCTAGAATTTTTATTATTTTTAAGGTCCATGAGAGTGAGATTATGTTTTGAGCATAAGATTTATTCTTTATTGAGAAATCATGTGAGTTTCATTTGAAAGAATATCTAGTAAGCATGATCAATTATTTTGTAGTCCATTAGCCTAAAAATACCTACCCTCTACCAAGGCCCCATTACAACTAAAAGAAATACCTTTTGATTTGTGCTTGTATTTGAATTTAAGTGGTGGAGATGTAATTTATTTTCAAGCTTATGGTAGACTTTTAGGCTATTTGTTAAACAATGAAAGCATATACTAACCTTTAAACACTTGGAATGAGGGGCACGTTGTGCGAAACTTGATAAATGATTTTTTTTTGGATTTGTGGATGGATAATCTTTGATGTATTTGATTTAGGGATAGTTATGATTAAATAAGTATACTAGGACACAATTTTTGTAAGTTTGAGAATTGATAAATTTTTCACATAACTCGATTATGTTGATTTGTTATGATGTCGATGAGGGGATGAAATTTTTGCTTAGCGTTTTTCTTGTTTTAGTTGAGTTTTTTGTTCGTATCTTTTTTCGTTAGATTAGTATTTTTGCTTGAGGACAAACAAAATGCTAAATGTGAGAGAATTTGATAGTTATTTATTTTTAGTATTTTTAGTGCTAGTTTTATTGTTAATTGAGTCTAATTTGGAGAAAAATACTAGATGATGTCTCACTTTTGGTTTGTATTTGGTGATTTTATAGGAAAGCTTGGAAATTGGAGCTGATGAATGAATTATAGGAGTTTTCTGAGTGAAATTATGCAGTTTCAAAAATTCAGGGACCAAACAAAAATTTGACATTTTGGGGACCAGTTTTGATATTTTTCAAATAGAATTTGAGTCCTATCCTAATTCAAATTTGAAAGGTCCATGCAATATATTTGGAGAATTAGAAGCACCGAGTACTATTCAAAATAGAAGAGTTTATTATTAGTTTTTTTCCTATTAGTAGGGGAGGATATTTTCTCTATTTGGAGGGAGAGTAAGAAGAGTATAAATAGTAGGAGAGAATTCTAAGAAGGGAGGAGAGTTTTTGTTTTATTTTATTTTTCTTTTTCTAGAGAATAAGCTGTCCACAAGAGGAGAATTATTTGTCATTCATCAAGCTTGACGAAAATAAAAAGCTACAAAAGTTTATCATGAAAACTTTTCTATTTTATTTTGATTTTGGCTAGTAATTTCATTATGAACTAAATTAGTTAGGCACTTGGGTATGATTAACCCTAAATATGAGTTTTGAATTGTGATTTTCTTTAGATAATACAATCTTTTCATTATTTTATAAAATTCAATTGTGTTTACTCTTTATCTCCTTGAATTGATATGTCTGAAATACTGATTCTTATTTTACAATTCTTTAAACTTAGATTGATAAATTAAGTTATTGAATAGAATTAGCATAATTAAAAGGAGTTGCATGTACCTCTAGAGATAGGATAATATAAATCCTCTAGATTAGGGTCAAACCTAATAGTGAAATTCAATGAATTATGATGCAATTTCAAGGGTTTTAATTAGAAAGAGATTTTAATTAATCAACCTAGGATTAGATGTTAATTATCTTGAGAAGGATTTTAAATTACAAAAGGATTTCCATGGTTCCATAAGTATTAAATTAGATTGTATTGTTGGAAAATTGATTTCTTAATAAGTCTTAGGGGGATTCAATACTTGAGTATTGTTTGTCATACTGGTCACACTTTTCCCACTAGTTCATATTTTTATTATTCTATTTTGTCGAATTAATTTATTTTAGTTTTTAATTAGTTAATTAATTCACTTAAATTTATTGATTAAATAATAGATAAAGAGTTAATACTAGTACTTTTAGTCCTTGAAGGTTCGACACTCGATACTCTTACGCTATACTATACTTGATAGGTGCACTTACTTTTTCGATCTATAGGTGTTGGCCTTGGACCGTATCATATTTATAGAGCATAAGAATCTTAAAATACATCTTTATTCAATAAGATCTTAATTTTAGGTAGAGAAGATAGGTACAACTGCTTAAAGATTATGATTATACTATACAATATCACCTTGGAAAAAGCCAATGCCATTATATATGCTTTGAGCAAAAAATCTTTGAGTAGCTTGGCTCATATATATGTTATTAGAAGGCTTTTGATCGATGAGATGCATCAGCTGGCAAATCAAGAAGTATAGTTAGATATCTCATCTAAAGCTCTTTTAGATTAATTTCATGTCAGACTTTTCTTGCTAGATAGGATAAAAGCTAACCAACACTATGATAGAGGTTTGAATAAGATTATGGATGGTGTCTACCAGGGTTGCAATAAGGAGTTTATAATAGGTGAGGATGGGGTTCTTTGTTGTGGTTATCGATTATATGTTCATAAAGTTAAAGGTATGATAAAAAGAAATTTTAAGGGAAACATAAAGATGTATCATGATTTGAGAGAGTTCTATTGGTGGATTAAAATGAAAAAGCACATTGCATAGTTTATGGCTAGCTGCCTAACTTTCAAGTAGGTTAAGGCAAAATATTAAAGACCTTATAGGTTGTTTAAATAGTTAAAAATCCCTCGATGGAAGTGAGAGGAGATTGCCATGGACTTTGTTTTTGGTTTCCCACATACTCGAAAGGGCTATAATTTTATTTGGATGATTATTAGTAAGCTGAAAAAAATATGCTTACTTTCTAGATTACAAGACTACTTATAATGTCACACAATTAGCTCAATTTTATTTAGATAAGATAGTTAACTTTCATGGGTTCTATTTTCTATTGTGTTTGATCATGGTGTTCAGTTTATATCTCAACTTTGGAAGAAATTTCAGGAAGCTTTAGGGACTCAGTTACATTTCAATACTACTTTTCATCCTCAGGCTGATGGACAATTTAAGAGAATTATCCAAACTTAAGAAGACATGGTTTGTGCTTATGTAAGGGATTTTGGTGGCTATTATGATGATCATTTACCTTTAGAAGAGTTAGCTTACAACAATAGTTACTAGGCCAGTAGTGAGATGATGCCTTATGAGGCTTTCTATGAAAAGAAGTGAGGGTCGTTTATTTTTTAGGATGAGGTTAGAGTGAGATGACTTACTAGACTAAAGTTGATACAACAAACATCAAACAAGGTTCCTTTGATGTTGATATGCTTCTGATTGCTCAGAATCGATAAAAATTTATATTAATCCTTTCCTTTGATGTTGATATGCTTCTGATTGCTTAAAATCAATAAAAATTTATGTTGAGCCTAAACGTATAGACATGAATTTTTTTGTTGGTGATCATGTATTTTTGAGTTTTTCTTCTATGAAGGGAGTTATGAGATTAGGGAAGAAAGAAAAATTGAGTCCTCATTATGTCAGACTATAGGACATTTGTATTTTTGGGAATCATAAACTATAATGTATCCTTATCCCTCCTTTTGTTTCATTTAACATGTTTTTACTGAGGGGGAGTTTGAATTTTAAACTATCATTAGTTTCAATTGGTGTTTTATTTTAGGAATCTCTATCAACTATCCTTCATTTTTTGCTTTTCTAGATTTGTGAAGAGAACATGTAACCTTAAGTTATGTCAATTGAATTTGTGTTTGAATATATTAGGTGATTTGTTAGAAGAAAACATATAGATAGGGGGAGTTTTTCTTTGCTAAGTGTTTTGTATTTTTATTAACATCATGTTTGCTTTGTTTTTGAGGAAGTTTGTTTAGATTTTAGGGGAACAATGTTTGCATGTTTGTAAGGGGGAGAATTTTTATACATTTTTTTGAAGGGAGAATTTTTGTATATCTTTTTTGTCATGACAAAAAAAGGGGAGAAGTTTTGGATGCTTTGATTGGATGATTTGATTACTTTGTTTGGTATCAATTATTTGCATAGCCTAACACTTGGTATCATATATGTTTTTAACATCCAACATTTGATATCTTATATGGTATATTTGGTATCTAGCCTTTTGTAGATATTTTGATTGGTATATTTATAGTTTTGCGTTTCAACATTTGGTATCATTTGTGTGTTTAAGTTTTGTACTGTTAGTATCAAAACATCTTGCTTTTGTCATCATTCAAAAAGGGGAAGATTATTGTGAATACTAGGGAGAGAATGTTTGGAGAACATGTGATCCCAAGGCATTGGACTCACTTCTCTACTTTGAATGGTAATGAAATTATAACAAAATCAATAGAAGTTCTAATATTCGTATTTTAGTGTTTTTGTTTAACTGTTGTAATTTAGAGATGCCAACGAGCATTAATGCAATTCCCAATAGGCATTGGACATTCACAACTGGTGTTGGACTATTCAACGAGCATTGAATGATGAACAATAGGTGTTGAATGATTACTACAAATAGCCAAAGTCTTATGGACCTCGCAATAGGCATTGTCCCTTTGCAACGAGCTTGAAGAAATGCTCCCAGTTAAGCTGTGCTGAACCTCATCATAGGCTTTAAAGTTTCACAATAGGTGTTGATCTAATCAAGCAATAAGCGTTGCATTTTCATAAAAGGCATTTAAAAAGTATCCAAGCTTGAGCTAAAGCTTCTAGAACTCGAAACGGGCGTTGACCCTTCTCAACAGGTATTGAAAGAGTTTTCAACAGGCATTACAAGTTCCTTAATGGGCGTGGAAAACAATTGTGCAAAGTTTGAAAAATAGAGCATCAAGTTTAAGCTTTTTGAAAATGAACAACGACATTGTTCTTGCTTAAAATAGTAGTTTAGATATCATCTTCAATATTCGGTTTCTAGATAAAAATAGGATCATCATATTTCAAATTGCCCTTTTTTTGTAGGATGCTATCTACACACATTTTGTACACTGTATTACTTTGATTGTCTTTCTTTTGCGGTTATTTTGCAAAGTGGGTTTAAAAGAATATTTTGAAATAGGAAAGATAACTAGTAAGTTGGATTATTGACAAATTTAGCTTTAAAACCTCATTGTAAAATTCAATTAGATTCATATCAAAGAATTACACCCCCAAATTAGGGTGTAAAAAATTTCAACTCATGAGAAAAAATGATATATTGTCTTCTTTATCCTTGAAACATAACTTTGCCATTTATCAATTTAGTTTTTGTCCTTTAATATTTATTATTCCCTTCCCTTCCATTCCCTTCAAAAACACCTTTTAACGTTTTTAAAATCAGACTAAGCTCAAATTGATTGGCTGACCGATTTTTGATTTGGTCGGTTCGATATGTTCAATTAGTCCGATTCAATACAATATATAAATAACACTTAGAAATATTTTAAAAATTAGTAGAAAATATATAATATAATAAAACAATAAAAACTAATATAACAAAGTAGTAAAAACTATTTTTAAAATATAAATTTTGAGTAAAACAGTTTAATTTTTTAAAATTTTTAAATGTTTAGATTGAATCGATTTGATCCGATTTTTGATTTTGGGGAATTTTTTTGATTTTGATTTTTTATTTTCATCAAATTTTTTTGACCATTCGATTTTTTAAATCCAACCAAACCTGACCATTAATCGATTTCTGATTTTAGCAATCTAATTGACTAATCTAGTCTGATTCTGAAAACATTGATAATTTCCCCTCCTCTCACTATCGTATTGGCATGTATAATGTAAGAGAATTTTTTTCAAATTTTATGATTTTGATTTTTAAATATAATACTCAAATAATTTTAAAAATATTAAATCAATATAAAAAAAAACATACCTTTAATATAAGACGATATTAAATTGAGGTAGAAAATGCGTCCTTAAGATGAAAGAACCAATACTCATACTCAAAAACATCATGAATACAATTAGATCCAGAGTTCTTTATCCAAAATTAGTGCATCCACACACAAAACTTAATGAATTGGACAAGGGGAGTTTGAAGTCATTCAAAATTTTGTAAATAAACCTTTTTTTTTTTTTTTTGAAACCGCAAATAAACCAATTTAAACTACACTATGTACTTTCAATTCAACGGTGCCTGCCCAGCCACCGTATCATAAAATTTCCCGCGTCCCAAACTAACAAGAGGAAAAAATTTAGCAGTCCTACATTTCCAAGACGAGAATGGCGTTATCATTTAGAAAACGAGAAAGACCATAATAGATGATAAGTGAGTTATCGAGATGGCGGAGTCTTCCACCTCTTCTATTCTGTCGTCCTCTCTTCTTCCTCTTTGGAATCTGCCGTCTCTTCTCATAATTATATCAAAACCATCAACTTACCTTCTCTTTCGCTTCTTCAAACTTTCCTCTTCGTTCAGCTACATGAGGTCTCCTAGAGCAATTCCCCCACAGGTTTTCTTTCTTCGCTACTCTTTTCTTTTCTTTTCTTTTTTTCGTTGTTATTGATAATCTCGGCTACAATTACTGTTTATTCTTGTTCTTCCTATTATCATATCTCCTTCATTACTGATATTATTGGATTTTTTGGAACCATCAAAAGTTATCATGCAAGATTTCGTTAAAGTAGTTATTTGTGTTAGTGTTTGAGATACAAGCAAACTTGGCAGTCCAAATTAAACTTTGGGAATATGGGCATTTAGATTGTTTTGTTTTTTGGTAGTTCACACGCTTGTGCGATCACTTCCCATCTTAATTGCAACCTTCAGCATAATTCTAAATATGGTGATAAGCATAGAGTAATCTATTAATTATACTATGATAATTTTTTTAATTATTAGTTTATCTTATTCTTCTTCATTATTAATAAACATATAAATTTATATTCTATCATCTGTTTTTTTTCTCTTTTGATTTGAGGAAGAAGAGGATACCGACAATTCCTTATATGTGCTCATAGTGTACCTTCCCCTCTTCTGAAAATTTTGAAAATGTTTTTCTATTGGATTTCAGAAGCCATGTATTCGTACCCGAGAGAATCCATATTTTGATGGGCTATTTAGGAATGATAATGGCTCAAGGGATCAGACACTTATCTTGGACATTCAAGGAGGTGATGGAAGTCGAAATATTTCTCATACCGCATCTGATATTAGCAATGCCAGAAGTAAAGATTTTGCTGAAGATATGCCCGAGAAGTTCATGGATTCACTAGAGGACTCATTTACTGATATTGTTTCAAATCCCATTGAGCAGTCTCCATTTGGGAGTTTGTCAAAGATTGCGAAAACAACTTCATTTGCTTTCCCAAATTTTCAATCTGATTTGAGCTTTGAGGTCAGTGATACATGTGATCCAATGAAAGAATCTAGCCCATAGACCACTGATGCAACTGAAGAATATCAAATTGTATCTACCTTAGCAAGACCTATTATACAAAAATCCTATAGCATGAACCAAAGGAAACAGGACATGTCAAAGATAACACTTCCTCAGTCTGCAGCATCATTTTATAATGGATTATCTCCAAAAGTTGAAAATGTGGAGTCATGCGAAAGCATTAACAGGCTGAATTTATACTTGAAATCCAGAAGAGATGATGTTCGTGCTGGTGTTCCTGGAAGATTATTGCATGCTGTAATAGGGCAAGATGTCCGTGGTAATTTCCTACTCTGACCACACTTATTGATCAGCTCCTCAGTCTCATTTTTTTCCTCCCAAAATTAACAGCTATTTCTTTTTTTTTTTTTTTAAATCACTTATAATTTAATGAATGCATAAACATTGAAGACTTGTTAGTGTAACTTCAAAAGCAGCTTTAAAGTTCCCAACTTTTGATTGGAATAAGAACAATTGGTACTATACAAACTGACTATCATCTTTATTTTTTTTTTTCTGCCTTAATTCCTATTTATCTGTTTTGCAGCCGAGTAACAGCATATAGCGCCCTTCTCAAAAAAAGTAAAAAAAAAAAAAAAGCATATAGTTTTCAGTTTATATGTCTTTTTAATCAATTTCTAATGGAACTACCAGTTTAAGAACCTCCTTTTCTGGGGTACACGAATAGAATGCTCAACACCATCTTATCCCAATGATAAGAATGCACCTGGCTGACATAGGGGTAAATTGTCAAGATTTTGAACTCTCTCAATGACTAGATAAAAATATTTGAAGAAGCAGATGAGAGGTATTAACATTAATGTAGTGAATTTGGGAAAACAATATATTATGAAAGATGTGGCCATCTTAGTACCATATGATAACTTGTAAGAAAATAGATGTCTGAAAAGCTAAGAATTTCTATAAGATATTTATACTTACTGGCATCCAATTGTAAAGAATTTGATCTTTTAACAATGATCCAACTTTTGCAGATGTTGGATCCATTGCTTCAATCATCTTGTACGCCTTCTACTTGAATGAAACTCTTGAAAGTGACCAGCTCTGCACTGTACCAGTTATTAATATGAAAAGGGCAGACCTGAGCTCTCATGCTGAACTGAAATGGTTATTGGATTCATGCTACATTGATGAGTCATCTTTAATATTTGCAGATGAGGTATCCTTTGACTGAATATGTGGTTAGAGGACAAATATAGGCACATACACATGCATAGTATCGTCTCCCCCACACCACAACCCCCCCCCCCAACTGATTTGACATAAAACATTATGAATTATGAGTGGAAGCATGTATATCTTTTTATGTGCGATATATGAAAATGACTTGATTTTATTTTCTTGAACTTCAGGTTGACCGGCAGCTCTAAACAAAAGTTTAGGCAAGCTGTACAAGTGAAATGCCCTTTTTCTGAATAGTTTAATGCTGAGCAGATTGACCTGTCATATTATGATCTGTTTGGGAGTCTAAAGCTGGTTCTGCTAAATGGGCATAAGCTCCCAACCAAACAGAAGGTAATAAAACATTGAAAGAATCGACTTTTACTTTGACTATAACCACTTAAAATGCTTAAAAGATGTTAGTTTCATATTTGAACAGGCACTAAAGGAAGCGATAGTTGAAATATTCAATTGCAGACAGGTGCATTTTGTTAAGTTGTGTGATTAACTCTAGAAGTTTCTTGTTCTTTCAGAAGAGTTTGCGGTGTGAAAGCACTTATTGTCTGTTTTACAGGGTGAATCTGCATACCCAGGAGTTGAAAATGTTACTGTGGGGCAGGTACAATGCTAAATAATACCTTGGCTGTAATCCATATAATTTTTAACAATTTATTTTCGCACTAAGCTGACAAGCTCGGTATACCATTTTTTGGATGAAGAAGGGTAATACTTCGGTCAATCCTGATTGATGAAGTAGAGAAACTTATAGATCACTCTATAGGATTGTTGTTTTAAAATTTTGTTACAGTAACAAGTATGAAGTAAGAAAAGTTCGCTAAAAGGCACCATGAGAAATAACCCATCAAGAAAAGGCATAAAATCATTTACAAGATGGGCAGTCCAGTCTACAAAATCTTAAAGATTATAAGTACCAGCAAGTGGTCTCCTAGATCAAGACAAAGAGTTCATTTCATGCGTAGGTTTTGGGCATTAGTTTAGAATGATGATTAATTTATCAATAAACTATTGTAAGATCATAATCGATGAATTTATTAGTAAATAGTTTTAAAACTTGAAAAGTATGATCCTGCACCTTTCTGTATATGCAAATATTATTTTCCAGATGCATACTTTCTTTTAACCCCTCTACCACCGCCATAAACCTGTATGGTAATGGCTATAGGGTATGTACAGGACTCCTCATGCTGCACCATCATTGCTGATAAGTTCGCAGTGACTTCACCAGAGATATTGGCTGGACAAGGATTCAGTAGACTTTTGGTACTTACTGCCTCACCCTCAAATTTCAAAATGTTCAGTTCGAATCTGTTTCCATATACTATGTTGTTTATAATCATTAGACTTTATAGACACGCACACATAAAAGGACACTACATCAATACTCGATATATACAATTATACTTGTTTACAGGAATTAATGTAGTTGTTCACCAATTATGTGACCCTTGCCCATGGTGTTCTTGGCACATCTTAGCTTTAGCAGTTTAATTTCACTTAGCTCCTAAAACAATAGTTAGTGTTGCTTTAAGTTATTTACTTCCTTCAGACAAACTTGGTGGTTTTGACATAGTAAAAGGATCTTGGTTCAGTTTTGACTTTTGAACCAAATTACTCGAATGTCACTCAAATTTTATTTTCTTCATTACCTCTCCCTTCGTCCTCTTATTTGCTTGTAGTTGGCAGGCATACTCTTGGATACCAGAAACCTCACTGGCCCACTTTGCACATCTAAAGACAAGTATATGGCTACATTGTTGATCAATGGTGCTGGTTGCTTCGGATGCAATGGTCTTTACCAACCACGTATGTCGGCTTTGTCCTCAACTCCTATTTGGGATTCAGAGCTTGCTACTTTTTCACACATGTTTTTATGCAGCTTTTTCTTACATTGACACTTTCAATTCTAATTACATATCTAAAATTTGTATGTGCAGTGAGATACAAAATGTATGATGTCTCTAATCTCAGAATATTTGACATATTGCGCAAGGATTTCAAGAAGTGGCCAAGAGTACGTCTGGACTTGCACTAGTATGCAATTTCACTGTTTAACATGCAATTTATTTTATGGTGCTACAATTTTTTATCGTTATGGATAATTATGGCCAACTTTTAAATTATAATGTTATATGAAAGTTTCCTTACTAGATGACCACATTCCAAGTCTAATACGAACAAGGTTGGATTAGATTCCTTACTTGTATGCTTAGCACAAGTCCCAAATCTATTCAATAATCAAATAATGAGATTTGATCGTCAAATCCCAACTAGACCCTTAGAAAACTTGTTTCTAGCAACCTAAATCATAAAGATTTAAAGTTTTGTTAATCTCAATCCTAAATTAACTAAGTAATTTAAAACCTAGATTAAACTAGTTTGTGAAATTATTAAGCTCGCTCGACAATCTCACAAAGTCCTATCAAGAACTCAAGAAGAGAAATCTCTCTCATAAAATCTTATAGCCAAAAGAATAATTCATTTCATTTTTTAATTATGGCTGAATGGAGGACTATATATAGCCTTACAAAATAACCTAACTAATATCATAAAAACCTTAAAATCTAAGTGTAAATTCGACTATAAGGAAGTTGACCACAAAAAAACATGCTAAAAAAAGGTTTCCTAATGAAATAAGAAAGAAAAGAATGCATTGTGATTGGTTAAAGAGGTATTCTGCATTCACAAGGTAATATCTAAAGAAAATCTTTTAAAGTTACATAAAATAATAAAAAACTAATAAAGATAATCCTAAGAAGACAAAGACTTCATATTTAGCCAATAGGAAGCAATCTTGAAGAGTTATTGCAAATCTTGAAAATCTTGGATGCCAAATGTCAAATCTTGATTGGTGCACATTTTGATATTGATTTCTCTTAGGACATAAGTTCTCATGTTGTTGGAATATGTTTTGAAATATGTTTGTAGTTAAGATAAGACAACCTTATCCAACATGTTTTGTCTCATGTCTTGTCCTAATATGAAAATTTAAACTTTTTACCAACTTATTGTACTTGTTAGCAGGGGCCCATAGAAAGTATCCGAAATTGAAATTACATCCCAATAAGCTTTATTTTGGGCTTAATAATGATCTACTAAATACATTTAACGAAAAGTCCAATCTCTAACTTTGGGCTTTAGCTTTGACCATGCGCCACCTATGAATCCATTGGGCCTATAGGGCTCGTTCACATCATTCCCTCCTTTGGAAAGATTCATCATTGAATCTTGACCTATAAGAAAGCAAAAATTCTAATATAAGAACTAACAAAAAGAATCCTAATTGAACTTACCACACATATTGTACGTCTTTCCTCCCGGATCAAGACTAATCACATAAAACTTAAAACAAGATTACTACAAACCAAAGAAAAAGTAAAAGAATGCAAAACATAGTGAATAAGACAAAAAGAAACGCCCTAAAGATGTCTTCCACCTAGCATGAAGAAACACTAAGTTATCAAACTTCTTTTTAACAAAAACACTTAATAGAGAAAATCTAAGTTTTAGAATAGAATTAGAACTCAAAAACCAAGAATTAGAATTTGAAAAGGAATTAAAATCACACGAAACAAAAGAACCCTTGAAATCAAAAGACAACTTTCTTCCTAACTAACGCCTAAAGTAAGAAGGATTATAAATCATTGATTTAAAAAAATTAGACGAAGAAGAAGAAGAAGAAGAAGAAGAAGAAGAAGAAGAAGAAGAAGAAGAAGAAAGAAAACTTTTTTCACTTAAAGAAGAAGATCAAACATTTTGACAAGAATTAAAAGAACTACCCTTATTAAAATCACATTTAAGACAAAAAGGAAAACAAATATTAGAAGTTAAATATTTTAAAGAAGAAGAAATACAAAAACAATAGTTTAAAGAAAAAAACAAATATTCATCACTAAAAGAGAACCAAGCAACACAAAAATTATGATTACAAGAAGAATAATTATGCCTAGAACAAATAAAATATGTATAATTGTCCAAACAAAAGCAGGAAAACTCCTTTTTACAAAAATTTTCAACCTCACTCTTTAGTTTAGCTCCATTATCAAAAGTAGTACAAGTTAGGTTGTCTTGCTTGCTAGGCACCTCCATTAAAAATCACTCTTCATAACCTTACAAAAGAGACATAAAAACACTAGAAAATATTGTAAATTTCGTTAGTAGTGTAATACATTCATTTAAACAAAAACATAGTTGTGATCTTGGAAGAATTGATTTCAATCTCATCATTTTCTTTTAATATAAGGGCTTTCTTTTGTACACCCTCTCCTTTTGCATGCACATCTCTTGGGTTTGTTGCATCCTCTCTAAACTCTCATTTTTCCACTCTTTGCTCGCACCTCTCATGGGTTTTCTCACAGCTCTCCTTTTGCTGCGCAATTAATTCTTTTTCTTTCATGTGCGTGTATTCTCCCTCTTTTTATTTCGTTTTCCTTTAGCTCATCAACAAGTACGTCATCATGAATAAGATTTACAATTTGAACATTGGAACAAACTTCTAATAGTGATGTCTTATTATTATGTAAACTGGTACTATCACTATTCTCTAATACAATCATAGCCTTTTTATTTATACAATCATGTTCAAAATCTTGGGGCTTTTAATACTTGTATCATCATGTAAAGAAGAAGTTTGAATGTCCATTGTACTTTTAGAAGCAATAATCTCATCATCAATGGTAACCTTAGAAACTTGTGTAGGCCTTGGAAACAATTCTTCATAGTAATTTTGGTCTTACCTTTTTCACAATCTTTTCTTTATCCCTCTCCCTGTAGAGATAAGATTTTTCCCATAATAATCTCTAACGTATGATAATTGTTGCCACCATAATAACATCATTTTTAAGGCTAACAATAATAGTCGTTACATTGTTTTTCTCAGAAAAGTTGTGGTATTCAAACACGATTTCTATTTGCTTTTCCCATGCTAAGTACTCTTTAGGACCATATTTTCCATATAATTTTGTCATTTTTGGCTTGTAGTTGTTATTACAAGCTCAACTAAACTTATGGCTCAAATTTGAAAGATTATCCGCCAACAGTTTCATTTGATCTAACATGCCTTTGACGGAGCATGTAAATTCATCCCTTTTTATCTCTTCCAAACTTGCCATTGCATAAGAAGAAATAAGAAAACAAATAGAATCCTCATAACACTCCCTCACATGTTTACACTAAAAAAGATGACCCTTTTCTCATGTTTCACACAATAAGGTTTTTACCCTCTTATAATCTCACACTATTGCCTTTTACCTCTCAAGTTTCTTTTCTTTAAATTCTTTAAGGAACTAAAATTACTTTATGTCAAATTAAGCTTAAACCGAATACAAACATGTAAAAACTAATTCTTAAAACACTTAGAAAATGAAGGAATTGAAAATAACACAATTGATTGCAAAAATAAATTTCTAAAGACTTAATCGCAAATTTGAAGAACAATATAATTTAGAAGTTGCAAATTGATGTTTTGTACTAAAAATTGATGAAAAATCAAGCCTAGGATGAATGCAAATCAAAGAATTAAAATCAACTTCTTTTGGTGTAAAACAAATTCTTATACAATTTCTAGCTTCATTTCTTTTTTTTTTTTTTACTTTTTTAACCTCTTCTTTTTGTTTTTTTTTTTAATTTTCTTAACTTTTCTCTTTTTTTGGCCTTGGAAGCTTAAAAGAGAAATTGAAAGAATTACAAAGAACAACTCAAAAAAATCATGCAAAATCAAGTAGAAGCCAAATAGAGTAAGATTAGGGGAAATTTTGTAATTTCATCTTCCCCTTAAATTTGAATGATGTGGTTCAGCCCTAAACGCTTAAGAAGCACCAACAAAGTGATTAGATGCAAAAAGAAATAAATTGAAATCCAAAACAATGAAGAAATTGCAAAAAACAAGCTCAAAATCAAGTTTCCTTAAGGAAATTTTAGCAAACTTCCAAATTTCAAGGAATTTATTGAATTAAAAACTTCAATTCTGCAATTAATGGTACAAGAAAGGTTAATCCATAAAGAAAAATGAATTTGAATTAAAAGAAACGAAGAAATCCAATTAGAACAAGGAAACAAGTTTATTTTGCAAAGTTCCTTAATTTAAGGAAATTTTGCAAAAGTCTGTGATTTTTTTGAAATTTTTTGATGAAATTTGATATGAAATAATGAATCAAGCAAATTTATGAAAGTGAAAACAAACAAATTGTAACTCAATTGGACAAGTAGAACTAACTTGGTGCTAGAATTGCTCAAATTGCAGTTTTCCTTGTTTTAAGAAAATTTTGAAAAGTAATATGTTCCAATTAGATTCTAATCATGCAAGAACGTTTTTTGTTGATAAAACACACTAATTTAATGATGGAAATCAAAGAAAACAAAATGGAACATAATGAACAAGATGAAACTAAATTGAAAATGATAGAGTGTTAATTCTCAATTTAGGATTTTTTTTTTTGTGATTTTCTTGATGCAAACAAACCAGAATTGAATTCGATTACATAAGAGTGATTAAATAAGATCAGAAAACTAATTTGATGGAAGAAAAATAAGGCAAACAAAATGGAACAAGAAGTAACTGAATTTGAGTATAATGGAAGAGATAGGACCCAAATTGATGCAAGAACACAAAGAATACCAAAAATAACAAATTTAAAGGATAACTTACTTAATTTTGAAGCATTAGCTTTGATACCAAATGATACGAACAAAGTTTGATTAGATTTCTTGCCCCATATGCTTAGCACAAGTCCCAAATCTATTCAATAATTAAGAAATAAGATTTGATCTTCAATTCCAACTAGACCCTTAGAAAACCTGTTTCTAGCAACCTAAATTATAAAGATTTAAAGTTTTGTTAATCTCAATCCTAAATTAATTAAGTAATTTAAGACCTGGATTAAACTAGTTTATGAAATTATTAAGCTCACTCAACAATCTCACTAAGCTCTTTCAAGAATTCAAAAAGAAAAATCTCTCTCAAAAACTTATAGCCAAAAGAATAATTCATTTAACTTTTTAATTATGGCTGAATGGAAGACTATATATAGCCTTACAAAATAACATAACGAATATCAGAAAACCCTAAAATCTAAGTGTAAATTCGGCCATAAGGAGTTTGGCAACCAAAAAACATGCTAAATAAAAGTTTTTTAATGAAATAATGAAGAAAAGAATGTCTTGTGATTGGCTAAAGAGGTGTTTTACCTTCACAATGTAATATCTAAAGAAAATCTTCTAAAGTTATATAAAATAATGAAAGATTAATAAAGATAATCCTGAGAAAACAAGGACTTCATATTTAGTCAAGAGGAAGCAATCTTGAAGAGTTCTTGAAAATCTTAAAAATTTTGAAGAACCTTGAAAATCTCAAAAGGATCTTGTAGAATCTTGGAAAAATCTTGAAAATCTTAGATGTCAAATGTCAAATCTTGATTGGTGCACATTTTGATCTTGACTTGTCTTAGGACATGAGTTCCCATGTTGTTGGAACATGTTTTGAAATATGTTTGTAGTTAAGACAAAACAATTTTTTCCAACATGTTTTGTCTCATGTCTTGTCCTAACATGAAAATTTGAACTTTTTACCAACTTGGGATTGTTAGCAGGGGCCCATAGAAAGTATCTAGAATTGAAATTACATCCCAATAAGCTTTATTTTGGGCTTGACAATGATCCACTAAATACATTTAATGAAAAGTCCAATCTTCAACCTTGGGTTGTAGCTTTGAGCATGCGTCATCCATGAATCCATTGAGCCTATTAGGCGCGTTCACATCAAAGTCTTAAGCTAATTTACAAGTTGAGATATTGATATTCAACATATTGTTCACATATATGTAGGACACTTGTACAAGATAAATGATTGTATGTTTTTGGTGGGGCCATATGATAGCCAACAATCATTTTGGATGGCTAACATTAAAAATTAGAAATTTGAGCTAAGATACATACATATAAGTTGCAATAGACTTTGAGCCTCTCTTCCAAAAACATACATGAACTTGGATTTTTTTATTTTTTTATGGATTACAAGGCAATTTTGGATATAAATTTTTATGGATTCAAGCTAAGTATCCACCTTGTTCTAGATGAATTTTTTCTTTCAATGATCAAGTTGCAGTTGCTCACTTCTTGCCTTTATGAATTATATCAACCTCACTTCTACAATTTCATATATTTTTTTTTTATTACTATTAAGAGAATATCCCATAGAAATATCAATCTTTAATGTTCTAGCTAATTGTAAACCTCTAAAGTACAATTGCCAGTCTCCTCAAGAACTATTTCTCATTCTTGATTGATTGCATATACTATTGATTTGGGATCATAAATGCTCTTGCTTTATGAATATTATTTTGTTCACTATCAGGTTTAAGCATGCATTATGTTATCTGGTGCAATAGTTATTATATCCTTAGAATTGTCACTTAATGAAATTGTGACAAAGAAGTGTAAATGAATTATTACGTTGGATTTGGGCATTGCAAATGTTAGGAAAGTCTTTAAATTGCCTATATCATTTTCTAGAGTGTAGATGGATGCACTATTCACCCATGTATTTTATTTGCGGGTGCACTTCTTATTTTTCATCTTAGTGTTTCTTATGCGTTGTTATGATATGATATTCTTTTTGAAGCATGCAGCCTTATGATGTACTAGCTTTTTAACAAGGAAATTGTTTCATCATATAAGCCAAATGGTGTTGGTTCAAGATCATTGGTGTCATGTATTGGGATGGGTTCTATCAGCATATCAATTGAGCAACTTTTTGCTTATGAAAATAGCTCAACTAAAGAAATCAAATACTTCCAACGCGAGTAAACTAATATATATAATTTCTTTCACATATCATTTTGTAATGACAGTATTTAGAGCAAAGTTTACATATAACTAAATCAGTTTGCATCCCATAGCAAAAGTACAGTTTATAGTTGGTCATTTCTAAAGTGCAAGTCATAATTTCAAATTAAATGAAAGTTCGGTAATTTTATTATGATCAACCTAGTTATTTTATTGAAATGAGCATATTATCTTATAAAAGCAAGTTCATTATCTAATAAATATAATATAGATCTTAATGGAACCTCTTAAATGGGCATGCATGGAAAAACACATTGTTATTCACTCTATTCTCTCTCTAAACACTATTGCTTTTAGTGAGACTTCTAGTTAATACGATTTTAGCTTTTGGAGATGAAATGTTTTTCTAATGCTCTTCTGTTAAATCTCAGAGTTGAAGAAACTTCGGATATTCATGATTGTATATGGGTATTATAATTTGCAGAAGAACTTCAAGGCTAGAGAAATTATTGTCCTATCATTTATTTATTTATTTGATATCATGACTTTAACCAAAGGCCATGAGCCCTGACCCATTTATTTCCATAGAGACAATAAAAATGCGTGATTTTTGGACATCAACTTAATTTTCAATACTAACTAAGAAACTAATCATTCATTGAGAAAAACACTGATTTTAGCACTTAATCACTCAAACTAGACTTCACATCAAATTGAGCAAAACACTTCTTTCTAATATATTAATTGGAGAAAAAAATAGTGGTTAGTTGGAGGAGGGAGGGTCCTCTCAGATTGTTATCATATTGGTTATTGTTTTTATGGATAATCCTTTTATTGTGTAATGTGGTAGTAGGTATAGGAATAATCTTAACGCATGGGTCTTAGAGTAACTTTGTCCATTTGATGTAACTTTGGGCGTGTAAATGGAAAGTTAGTGGGTGAAGAGATTTAGTGTTACTATTATTATTTAAGGAGAGGGATGTCTAGTGAATGAGGTCTAAAGAGAAGGACAAGAAGGGTTATGCTTACATGCAGTCGGGCAAGCTCATTTGAGAGGTACAGGTTAAGGGGTAGGTGTAGGACTAGTTGGGTGGATTGATTGTAGATAGATGAAAGTAATTGAGAAGTTTAGGGAATATTCAATATGGAATATGCATTGGGACTTGTATCTATTGCCTTTTTTGGGATTGGTGTAGGTATTTATAGTGATGGGAAGGGCATAGAGAGCCTTTGATGTCGTGCTAAGTATCACTTATCAAGCGGTTTATGTATAGTCTATAGGCTTTTATAGTTGTGGTATTTTTAGTTCTGTGCACATGGCAGAACCTTGGTCACTCATGATACTATCCTAAGCCCATCATACCACATCCCTTAGGATGTCCTATTAGGTTAGGACTTTAGACCCTTGTCCCCTAGCCTAAAGTCTAACCAAAGTTTGATTCATAAAATTACATTTTAGGATTTGTATTAACTGACTGAAGGAATACAATCATCTACATTTTACAAAACCATCCATAAGTCTTTGAACCAAGGAGCAGTAAGGTGCCAGGGAGATTTCTTTAAGCCTATATTCCCTATTAATCTATTTTACAATTAGGCTTGAATCACCTTGCACACACAAAGACTTTTTCCCATTTGGCAAGCACTAACCTGAATGTCAAGGCTTCATATTCTGTCTCATTGTTAGTACATTGGAACATTATTTTAAAAAATAGTTTAAAAGACAAACAGTCAGGTGGTGTGAGCACATTTTTAGCTCCCCCCACCATTCATGTAGAGGAACCATTAAAATATAGTTGTCATTCCCTATTTGATGCAAGAATCTTTATGGAACTCTTTTAGACTTATCGTTTCTATCTTCTCACTTGCTACTTAGAATGGAATTGAGCCAATAGATCAAAGAGTGCTTGCAACCTTATGGCTTTATGATAGACAACTTTGATGTCAAACTCGCAAGGAGAAGCAACCATTTTGCAATTCTTCTGAGAGTGCAGGTCTAGCAAGGAGATATTTGATTGGGCCAAATCTTGTAACTAACTTCACTTTATAGGCCAAAAGGTAGTGCTTGAGCTTTTATATTGTAAAGATCAAAGTTAGACAATGCCTTCTGTAGAGCAAATAGTTGACCTTGGCACCTAGTAGAGCATCTAAGGCAGTAGACTGGGTTTGCTTGACCATCCATTTCCTAGTTTAGTAAAGTATCAATAGAGTTCTTTATTGAAGTTAAGTATAGAATCATGGGTTCTCCTTTTATAAGCATTGTCATGGTGGTTAAGGAGGCTAGTATTTCTATGTGAGTGTTTCTTCCCAAGAGAAGGGAGCTTTAAATTTTAGTAAGGACTATAGAGGAGCCCCAATTTTAGCCAAAGCAATTATAAATCTCCTCATATAAGATACATTACCTAGCTTTTGAGAAGCCGAAGGGAGCATGCTTAGATTGCTTCAACTTTGGAGGAGTCAACATTTATTCCCTTTCTATGCACCACAAAACCCAAGCATTTCTCGACTCCCATACCAAAAATACACTTTAACAGATTCATTCGAAGATTGTACTTATTGCATCTATCAAACATTTTTTCTAAGTGTTTTAGGTGGTTTTCCACCTTTTTAGACTTCACTACTATATAATCCACAGTCTTCCATGAAATCATACATCATGTCATGAAATAAAGAGGCCTGACACTTTAATAATGACGCTTGTATTCTTTAGTCTGAAGGGCATGATTGTATAGTGGAAATTGCCAATGGGTATTTGGAAGGCAATTTTCAAGCATTTTCCAAGGCTATCATAATCTGGTTGTATCTACTAAACCCATTTAGAAAGGAGAATATCACATGACCTATTTTTGCATCCACCATGTTATCAATGTTTGGTAGGGGAAAGTCGTCTCTTAAGTAAGCCCTATTAAGGTCGCAAAAATCAACACAAATTTAGATATGCCCATTCTTGTTCCTGACTCGTACTATATTAGCCAACCAAATGGGGGTGTTGTATAGGCCTTATGAATCCTACCTTCAAATGCTTTTCCACTTCTCCATTGATTTGCATTTCAACTTCATGGGTAAATGTACTTGAGTGTTATTTGGTACGTTTAGCTCCAGACTCACGCTTAAATGATGAGTTAGTAGTTTTAGGTGTAGCCCGAACATCTCTTATTCCATGCAAGGGCATCCTTATACTTCTTCAACATATCAACTGGGGCCTCTCGAAACCATAAAGTTTGACTTTTGTTTATATAGATAGGCTTAGGCGGTTTCCCCTCATCAACTAAGTTTGCCTCTTATCGCTCTTCCCTTGGCTTTAGGTGATCTTATAGCTATTTGAGGGCCACTGGTAGGTCCCATTCGTTTGAGCTTCAAATTTGTGTGTTTGGTACGTATTGTGTTTTTAGATGTAATGGGTTTTATTTGTTTGGGGGTATAAAATTAATGTCTAATGACATGGGGCTAGGGAGAGCTCTTCCATATGCTCCACAAACCGTTGCAAGTGATACACTATCATTTAGATGGGTGAAGGACTCAATACTGATCTTATTCTAAACACCGCTTTGCTACCTTTTCCTATTACCTTTGTTGCGTGGCCTTCTCATATTTTTGGTACTTCTTTGTTGTAACTCTTTCCAAGTGGGTAATGGAGTCTTTTCTAGTCTTGCTATGACAGTCTCACATTCTTCTGTAAATTTGCTAAAAAAGTTGGCTTTGACAAGGTGGATATACAAATTTCAGAGTGTCTTTTATGGTAGGGATGAAAATATCTTTTCCCTTTCAATAACCTTTTGTAGATTGATGCAAGGTGGATGAGATAAGATTGTGTTCATATTATTCCTTTTAGGAGGAGTTGATATGCTATCGAAGCATCGAGTATATGGAACATTGTGGGTTCTTTGATGGTGCCTACCTTTGCATCAATAATGGTGTACCCTAAAGTCTCTAGGGATGATGGATCGAATCTGGAGATCATTATGGGTTGGCATATAACATTTTCTTTACTACTACTAATGGCTATAAAGGTAGCACAAGGCATAATATTTACAGAAGACCTGTTGTCAATGAAGGTTCGCATAATGGAGTGCCATTTATTGCACTTTCCACTTACAAATGACAGTTATGATTCTAGTTATTGCCACATATATCAACCTTGGTGAACATGAGCACATGTTCATTTGTGCTTGCTATTTTACCCAACCTTTGATTGACCATATAACACTTCTTGCCTTGGCATTGAGAGATGTAAGTAGTAGCGACAGTTAAAGCCTTCTTTGTTTCCTCCCCAATTCCTAACTGATCTATAAAGCTTTTAAAAATCACTCTCTTCATGACAAACTTTGCAATATTTTGAATTTTCTTCTATCCTCTCATTCATCTCCTTTTCTTATGAAGGGTCATCCAAAGCATAGGATGTGGAAGCTTATTATCTATGCCTTGGGAAAGCACATGCACTATCATATTGGTTTTCATCCCTCATAAGTATGAGTTCTCCTTATCTAACAATCTTAAAGAAAAAACTCTTTAAAGTGTGACAATCACTATCATATTGGTTTGAGCACGATATACTTCATCCCTCATAAGTATGAGTTCTCCTTATCTAACAATCTTGAAGAAAAAACTCTTTAAAGTGTGACAATCCTTGGTTGGGTGAACTATTACCCTACTTTGGATTTTCTCTCTGTTGATCGGTTGATAATTTCTCTCTTAAAAGGAGGTCAACAGTCCTATATCTAATCCATTAATCTAGAATTGCATGTATTTTGTTCATGGCATAAGGGAAAGGTTAGCTATCATTGTTTACTAGCTTTTGAGCCTTAGCGGAGTCTCTGGTTTTAACCTCCTACCACGGCTTCCCTCCCCTCATTCTTGTATAAAATTTACCACTGCATCTCTATTTTGAAAGCATCCTGCTTTGAATTTTTGCTTCATGATTGTGTTGCTTGTCCTTCTTGCATCTTCCACTAAGGAAGCAAAGGTAGTGTCTTTCAGATTTTCCAAATGGATATGGTACTCCCCAAACATTCCTTGGATACAAGCCTTTACCGCTTTCTTCTCATCAAAACCATTTTGGATATCCAACCTACACTCGCAAAATCATTCAATAAATTCCATAAGACCCTCCTTAGTGCTTTGACGAATTCTGCTAAGATCTGCCATAATGACTTATTCCCTAGTAGAGTAAAATTTCTCGGAGAGAGTTTACTCATCATTCCCTAGGAATCTATAGAGCCTGGTGCCAAGTTAACATACTGAGTGTAGGCCTTATCAATGAGAGACTTTAGCGTATTCTCTCAATTTCAGGTCATCATTCAGTCCATACACTCCTAATATCTATGAACTTCATAATGTGTTCTTTTGCATTTTCCTTGGTTCTATTAAAGAGCACAAATTTCGGGTTTACATAATTATTCAAGTAAGTCTTGGTCACGATATGGGAAGGGTAAGGAAATTTGACATCATATACAAGATAGGAGACTTGTTCTTGTTCCCTTTCAAATACTCTTGTAACCCCTCAAGGTCACGTATAGAGTTGGGGCTGTTTTTAGGATGAAACCAAAATGTTCCCTCCCTTCATTTTTGGTGGTGATGGCATACAGACCATATAATGGCAACCTTTTGAAGTTGGTAAACAAGGTGTTGATTTGCTCTCGAGAAGGTCTCCTTGTCAATTTCTTAGTTGCCATCAAGCCTATGAGATTGATTATTGGGAGCAGGACTGTCGGGTTGGGCTTGGGATTTAATGCGTAGATCCACTAGAAGCAGGATAGCTTGGTGACTGAAAGTGCTAGAAAGAGGAGGGGTTCCTGACTTACTAGTTGCGGCGACAGTCTCTTATAAAGTACGGACTTGCTCTTGCCAGAGGTGAAGTGTCTTGTCTTGTGAGGTTTGTGTTTTTCTTGGCTTTCCCTGATGGCTTGGGGGAGAGCTTCTACAGTGGGTGGGAGGTCTAGAGGGTGAGACCGTGCATTGAATAAAGATTCATTCTTATGGGAATCCTAGGCACAAGAGCTAGTAGGGACTTGACTTCTTTTCTTAGTGATAGGCATAAGAGTGCTCACTACGTCAGTGGAGTCGCCAGAATATAAGTGGAAAATTAGTGGTTGAAGAGAGTAAGTGTTATTATTATTATTATTGTTTCAAGAGAGGGATATCTAGTGAATGAGGTCTAAGGGGAAGGACAGGCAGGTTATAATCATGTGCAGTTGGATAAGTACATTTGAGAGATAGGGATTAAGGGATAGGTGTAGGACTAGTTGGGTAATCGAGTGGATTGATTGCAAGTGAGTGAAAATAGTTAAAGAGGTTTATGGGATATTCAATATGTGGAATGTGTTGACATTTGTGTTTATTGCCTTTTTTGGGATTGGTGTAGGTATTTAGAGTGATGGGAAGGACATAGAAAGCCCTCGATGCAGTGCCAAATGTCACTCATCAAGCGACTTAGGTATATGCTTTCATATTTTTATGGTTTTTTTTGGTTCTGTGCACATCATAACATTGGTCACTCATGACAAATTCTATCCTAAGCCCACCAGATCACATCCCTTAGGATATCTGTTAGCCTTAGTGTACCAAGAAGGGAAGGCAGAGGGGTTGAATCAGTGGTAGATTTGAACTTTTGATTATGAAGGATGCTCACAAAAATGAAAGATTAGAGAAAGAGTAAGAGAAAAAAGAACACAAGAATTTTATAATGGTTTGGGTTTTAACCAACTCTACATCCATCCTCTAATTCATTAATTGGGTGTTTTACTCAATCACTAGTGTTTTATAAGTTTACACTCAACTTAATGTTTATGCTCATACAAAACCTTACAAGTGTTTTCCCAAGGCTCACACTCAACCTAGTGTTTAGGCTCATACCAAACCTTACAAGTATTTTCTCAAGGTTAACACTCAAACCTATACAAGAGTTTTACAACTAGGCTAACTCTCAAACCTAAACAAGAGTTTTCTATTCAAAGGCTTACTCTCAAACCCTGCACAAGGCGTTTGAAGCGCACACCAAACTATGTACAAAGAAATAAAAAATTAAATTAGAGAATTAACTTTGTAAGAGTTTTGACACTATCAATAGTTCTTCTCTTGCATCAACATCAGTTTGATGGAGTATTTATAGCCCACATCCACCAAAGAGATATTATTCTAAAACTATAACAAATCTTCAAGAGGTGCTAGGCAGATTTTGCATTAAATGCTTGTCAGGCGGAAATTGCAGTCGTTACAACCATTTCGCGGTCGCAAATTTTCAATTTCCATTGTAGAGTCTGAAATTTTGGCAGAAAATCCGGCTTGTGTCTAACTGCTAGTCTACGTATCAATTGTCCATTGGTTGTCCAAGAAAATATAGTCGTTGTGTTCTAACCACTATCAAAAGTTGTGGTCGCGAGATACCTAAGTCTTGGGTGCGACTGAGACTGTGAATTCCTCTGCTTGGTGAGGAAGCTTCAACTCCTTGAGTCGCGATCGTTACCCAATTTTTGCCCTTGTGATTTTTGATCTTTCAACGAACACTTGACATGTTGTGGTTGTGGTTTTGGTTCCCTTCATTGTCACTATGAAAGTCACGGTCGCGACCCTGGCACGACACTCACCGCGAATTCCACCGTGACTTGCAGCCTTTGGATTGTTCGCGGCAGCGAAATAGCCAGCGAATTCCTCTGGCCTAGCTTCATCATTTCTTATAGTAATGTTGCGGTCTCGATTTAGGGGATATCGACTGCGAATTTGGATGTTTTTCTAAAAGATGGAGATTTTGACTTTCAATGAAGATAACTCTTATAAACTGTAAAAACAACACTTAAAATTGATATTAAAACTTTCAATCTATATTATCAAGATCAAAAGAGAGTCTTGACTTAGGTTTGAATAACTTAGTCTAACAATATCCATTAAGTTAGGACTTTGGGCTTGTTCCCTAAATCCAAAGTATAACTGAAGTTTTATTAATAAAATTATGTTTTGGGATTTATGTTAATTAACAGAAGGAATACAATCATCTATAGGGTGTATCGATTGTCAGTGTTGGAAGTCTCATATTGTCAAGTGTGTGTGAACACGCACAAGCTAAAGTCTTAGAAGCAACTAAGTGATGCGTACCTTCTACTGTATCCACTCTCAGACCATGAATGAGAAGAATCAGCACTGAAATGGACAACTTTGCATGTTAATATAGATTTGGTTAAAGGTTTCGCTTTCCATGTAAGCAGCAGCATAACTTCTTGTTAGTCATAACCTGAGATGTTCTCAAACTCATGGTATTTGAGTATAATGATATGCAAAGCATCAGGAGTTGAAGTATAATGATATGCAAAGCGATGAAAATTAAAATAAAAGAATGATATCTTGTGAAATTTTTATGGCTAATTCAGTGAATAGTTAGTGAAGTTGGCTGCTATCTTTCACGTGAAGAATTAACATTGTCTTAATGCATGCTCATTTTATTGATCTTGAAGTTTTTTTTTTTTTTTTCAAGGATCCGTAACTGTTATACCACATGCATTATGTTTCTTTTTTCTTTTTAAAATAATTTGAAATCACAATGGTAGAGAATAACATTACTTTCTACCTTGTCTGTTTTTGCTAATTTAGAGAGAAATATTGGTCACTGCTGAATCCATGGAGTTCATGAAGAATCTGTTTTTGTTCTTAAATTCAAATGCCTCACACCTAGCACTCAAAGTTCTCCATAACCCAGGTTAGCTTTGCTGCAAAACTGCTTCTTGTACAACTCTTTTGGTTGTGATTTTTTTTTCCTTTTTTTTTAAAAAAAAATTATGCTACAATGGTTCAAGTTATTTAATAAGAAAGAGTCCAACTAGTCCATGCAAAAGATTCAAGACATGGTAGGATCAGTTAGGACCCGGTGTCATCATATCTCTATCAGATTCAACTTCATTCTGCTAAAATTTTCAGAGTTCCAGAATTGAACCTGAACATAAATTGTAGTCTCCTATTTGTCAGGGCTAACACGTAGTATTTCTATTATATATCCTAACTTAAGGATGCTGTGAAACCCTTCATATTGATTAATGGCATTGTAGGTCTCAAAGATAATATGAGACTATTTGAGATTGACAAAATCACATCAAGAAAGACCATTGAGCGTCTCTTAGAAGACTTCGGTGGAGGATCAAGTGGCTAATGTGGTTCATTAGCGAGGGAGCATGCGGAAAAGCAATCTGTTGATTTAATGCTCACACTTGTCTAAAACAATGGTACAGAAACAAGAAAATTTTAGAGTGCTACAACCATGGTAGAATTTTGTAAGATAGATTGCTGCCACTGTGTGATCAAAAGCGAGTCTTATTCATTTTTATTTTCTTTTTGCTTACTTTTGCTTTTTAATTTTTGAGCTCTTTTTTTTTTTTTTTTTTCTTTTCAAGATGTATGATTGTTAGACAAAGTATTAAATAAACTTGAAACACTTAAAAATAGTATACCTCTTTCTATTAATCATTAGATAGATGATACTGAATTAAGGATAGAAATTCTTGAGCTTAATAAATCATTAGAATTTTTTTTTCAGCTTTTGATAATATTTATTTGGCAGCTGCTATTGCCATAGCTAAAAGGGTTGTAGCCAAACGCTATTTGTTCTTATTAACTTGCTTTTCCCAAAATGCAATTTATCATATCATTCCAGAGTATTTCTTTCTCCCTTAAACTCCCATGGAGGACAAATCTCCTCTGTGGTCGACTACTTTGATTGAATCCCAGTTGTCAAACATTGTGAATTGATTTTAGCAATTAGATTTTAGTCATTGCATAGATGTTTTATTAGGATGAAAAGAGGAGTTAGTAAGAGTGAAAATATATGAAATGGGATGTAAATGAAAGTTAATTAACTTTATTTGAAATATAAATGAAATGTTTGAGATTTTTTTTTATAAAACAAAAAAGAGGTTAATGAGTATAAATTAATTAAAATTTTTCTATGTTATCTTTTTTTAATTAAAAGTTAAGAAAAAATAGATATTTTAGAGATCAATAAATTAAAATTTTAATCTTCAAAAATAATGTTTCGTTGTTGCTTACTAATAATTAATAGTTGTGGTAGAGTATTTTAACCATATGACACGATCAACAAAAAAAATTTATTTATAGATGAGCTTAACTAATTATTCTCTATTATTGCATTTCATTTCTACTCCCTCACATGCAAGGCCTAGATATCAATAAAAACTTCAGACACATTATTTTTGGATAATCACCCATAATTTCCCATCTCATATGTCTTGTAATGGATGAATTCGACCCTGTGATCTCTCCTGCATTTGTTAATTATTAATTAGAGTTTAAAATTGAATAAAATTCTTGGTTGTGATTTTAATGTTTGAAACTTCAAGCTTTCAATCTTGACTCTTAGATGAGATTGGCATCTAGATTCAGTTGCCACCATTGATGAGCCCTGACGGCGAGGTTGCATAGTTGATATGCACTAGCAAAACTAGAAGCAATTTCTAGTTTGCCATTCTCTTATGCATCACTGTTTTTTTTTTCGTCAAAACCAAATAATTATAATATTATTGTCACTGAACACCAACAACACAGTTCAATCTTTCAAAATAACCAAAACTTACGGATTCGTCCGCATATATCTATGATTGCCATATCTCTCATAAGTTATTCTATATAAATTCAGCTTCATACTTCTAGCTTTTTTAATACTATGAATTACTATGATACTATTTGTATTTTGACTTTGAAATATTATATGATTTCTTTTTTATAAAAAGCAAACTAAGTAAAATTTGATTTTGCATTGTTTTAGTTTGTATCAAAATGATACCATCTATATATTATTAATTACATAAGTGACCAAGCATCTATTGCCATGTAAAACACTGATATGACATAACACATTGATTAGTGACTCACCTCGACATATTAGCTAATATTTCATATATTTTAAACAAATAAAAATATGAAAAGTACCATGTGATTTAGCTTTTTTTATTTAGACCCTGAAATTTTAATTTATATCAATGTAGTACCTTGTGTTGTACATAGTAAATCGGATGAAAGTCAAATTAGCCAACCCCATTTATTTTTAATATTGAAAATAAATATTGATGTATTGATTTGATAATATAATTTTAAGCATATTAAAAATATATTTTTCTCATTCAACAACATAGACAAGTTATAAATCAAAATAAATAATCAAATTACATATAATAATATTAAAAAATAAAATAACACAATATTAGACCTCATCGTTATTATCAAATTAATTTTTAAAGAGTATAGTTAAATAAAAGTCACATGAAAATTAATCAACAATATTATATTAAGATTTTAATATTTCTAGTAAAAATAAAATGATTAAAACTTTTCGAAAGTACTAAATTTGAATTTCAAACTATTTTTGTTTTAAATGTAGTTTTGATAGTTCTTTTTTTTTTTATTAGTTTTCAAAATTTTAAAATTATACATAAAAATCATTATTTTAAAGTATTTTTGAAAAAATTATATTTTTGGATAAATATATTTTTGAGAAAAATTATATTTTTATAACAAAAAATTATACTTCAAAATAATGAATTTGATCTATAATAAAAATTTAAAATTAATAACAAATAAAAAAGAAAAAACTACACATTAAATGAAATAGTTTGAAATTCAAATTTGATATTTTTGAAAAAATTTTAGTCCATTTATTTTTTTATTGGGAATATTAACATTTTGATATAATCTTATTGGTTAATTTTGATGTAAATTTTGTTTAATCATATTCTTAAAAAAAGTAGTTTGAGAATAATGATAAAGTATATTATTGTATTATTTTATTTTAGATTATTAGATGTAATTTGATTAATTATTTTAATTTTATAACTTTTTAATTTATTGAATGACTAAAATATTATATATATATATATATATATATATATATATATAAAATTAAAAATATCACCAAGTCAATATATTAACTTCATTAATAATATTGTAATTAAAATATATTTCACTCATTCAATATAATACAATAAATTATAAATCAAAATAAATAATTAAATTATATATAATAATCTAAAAAATAAAATCCTATAATATTATACTTCATCATTATTATCAAACTAATTTTCAAAGAATATAATTAAATAAAATCCACATCAAAATTAATCAACAATATTATATTTTAAGATGTTAATATTTCTAATAAAAAAGATTAAAACTTTTAAAAAATACTAAATTTGAATTTCAAACTATTTTTGTTTTAAATACTTTAAAACTCATTATTTTAAAGTATTTTTGGAAATATATATAATTGAGAAAAATTATATTTTCATAAAAAAAATAAAATCATTCTTCAAAATAAAGAATTTTGATCTACAATTTTAAAATTAATAAAAAAAAATAACTGTCACAACTACACAAAAATGAATTAGTTGGAAATTCAGATTTACTATTTTTGTAAAAATTTGAGTCCTTTTATTTTTTATTTGGAATTTTAACATTTTGATACAATCTTGATTAATTTTGATGTATATTTTATTATAATATTCTTAAAAAATTAGTTTGATAATAATAATAAAGTATAATGTTATATTATTTAATTTTTTGAATTATTAGATGTAATTTAATTAATTATTTTAATTTATAGCTTTTTTATTTTTGAATGAATAATATATATATATATATATATATATATATATATATATATATATATAATATTGTCAAATCAGCACATCAACATTGTAAATAGTATTAATTGATTTAACACTTATCTAATGAATTATGCATAACACATGGTACTATATTGACACAAATTAAAAATTTCTAAATTCAAATAAAAAAATGTTAAATCATGTTTCATACTTTTATTTTTATTTTTTGAATATATAACGTGTGTTAAAATGGGTCCCAATAATTGACGTATTATGTCACACCCTCATACCACATCGACATTTTAAACAACATAAAATTTTTTATTATTTACGTGATTAACAATAATATTATAAGTTAGTTTAATATAAACTAAATTTTAATGTGTAAATAAAAAATTATAAACCATATGCTACTTTTTTTATACTTTTTTCTTCTATTTTTCACACAAAGTAAATAGTAGCCACAAATATTAAACTCCTAAATCACCTAAAAGACTATTGTCTTTATTTTTTTACTGAAGCAACTAACTTCTCTTTTATCAGAGAATCCCTTTTTTTTTTTTTTTTTATCAATATTGCAAGCTAGGAGGATTGTTTTCCATATATTGTTAGGCATTGAATAATTGAAGAATTAGTGCTCTACATTCTCAATTGTCCTTCTAAATAATACATATTTATCATCATCAATTATCTTTCACTTGTTTAATCTATCTTTAGTCTTTAGTTTTTTCTTTAAGGCTAACCAAGCTATAAAGCTATGGTGAGGAATATGATTAGATCCTTATAGTAGCCTGTAATAAATTATTATATCTTTAGTAGTTCTCAATAATTGGAAAAGTACCCTTATCTCAACTCCATGAAATACAATTAGGCTTGTCACATTACAACTTGAAATTAGTTTTGATATAATTCCAAGCGTGCAACAAAATTTCATTAGCTAGATCAAGAATGTGCAAATTACCCCTCTAAAGATCTACAACTAGATCTTTCTTTTGTATTTTTTTTTTTTAAAGTTTTAATGTAGGAAACATATTTATGAGTCTTTTGCCATGAACTCAAGGCAGGGATTTAAATCGTGATTGCGGTCACAATTACGGTCGTAGCTGTGCATAATGGTAATGGAACTATTACAACTATAATGTAATGGTAATGACAAATGACTAAACAAATTTTATGCAAAAATTATAAAAATATTCCAACTAAGAAATATTTTTCAAAATTCACTAAAACAAAAACTTATAACTAACTAACAAGCATAAAACTATATAAATAAAGACATAACATCTATAATTTTTATCCAAAACTAATAATAACTTAAATAAGTAATTTTACAATTAACTACAAAGTAGATGAAAGAAAACTGTACCCGATTAATACCAAAAAGAGTGTTTAAGAGGATCTAGAGTATTGTTTGTATTTTTACTTCAAAAATTTTGATCCCTATATGCTTGTGAAGAATGACTATATTATGGTGATGGTTGGTAGTAAAACAATGAATTCACCAGGTCAAACTGTTCACTTTGACTGGAATATGAAGGTTGCTTAAACACGGGTTGTTTTGATGATGAGCTTTCTGGAGGTACATAGTTCAAACTATATGGATATGGAACATGTGGTACATAATCAGGATATACCACTTGTAGAACTAGTAGTAGCATCATTTGATATCTCACCAAAATTACCTTTAGGAATATCAAAAAAATTTGAATTAGTACTCTTCAATCTTTATGTATGAAATACCCTTATTAGATGCATGTTTACCATCATTTTTACTATCTTGAGATCAACGATAGGTGTACAAAGGAGGTGAGTCATTTCTGGAAGTTGAACCACCAATATCAATATTATGAGGATCATAATACAAATTTTAGAATAAGGACAACCAACCCTTTGTCCATCTATTTAGCTATCACCACCACAACTATCGTCATTACCACCACCACCACGATGATGGTCATCATCATCATCACCACCACCATCATTACCCCTACCCCTATCACCACTTGTGCCTTCTCCTTATACATTTTCATGAATGTCTTTTTCATCACTTAACAAATCAATGGTTTCACCATCAAATAAAGATCTTTATTTTTCTTCCAATCGAAGAAATAATGGATTATCTTCCTTAAAAATGTAATCCAAATTAATTGGATTGAAACTTTTCTCTAAATCTTATTGCTCCTCTTTTTATTTTGATCCTCATATTGTAATGTATAAAAATAAGAACATCCAACTTTTGATATTGTAATTTGTTTTCTTGTTTTTGTATAGATTAGAGAAAATGCACTCTAATTTCTCTCACAATTAGAAGTTAAAGTTGTTTAGCTCTAAATTTTAATAAATATTGCTTAAAGATAAGGTGTGCTTTTCTCTATAAGTGATCCACCATTCATTTATAAAAACAAGTATGACATACTTTATTAGATTTTGATAGAAATAAATATTTTATGTATTATGTATAAAGAATTATTAATATGGATTGATCATTTGAACTGTTCTTTGTGCCAATGGGGTACCAAAGCTCTCCCTCCTTTCACGAAAAAAGAACAGTTACACAGTCACTTTATATAATCATTTGTATATCCAATTAAACAACCACTTAAGTACACACACTAAAATTTAAAACACTTATTTCATTAAGTGCAAGTACTTGATTCTCCACACTTGGCTCCAACTTTAAAATGACAATTGTTGTTCCTTCTTACACTTCACTATCAATTAAAATATCATACTGCCCATATTGGTATTGAGAATTTAAATAATATCTTAAAAAAAAGTTAAGTACTAATCAAACTGTCATGACATAATTCTATTTATGAGTTTATTACCCTAGCAATGCCATTAAATTTTATGACAAATTACAAATAAATTTTATTAAACTCACATGATGCGATTTGAAGTTCTATCTTTCATAAATTATATTACAATATCGCATATAAATTTTATACTTTTCCTTAATTGCCAGTTTTGCTTGCTCAATTGCCTAATATATGAAATTCATTATTAGTTTCTCATCATCATCTACCAATCTTAGAGCTTTCAACAATGGCTCTTGAACTTTTATTATTTTATTTGTTCTATCTCAAAATAATCTATCCTTGTTATCCATGCCAAGTACAACAATTTGTACTTTATAAGCTAGCCAACTAATAGCTTTGCTAAATTTTATTGGTAACCATGTTTCAAATTCAAACATATTTCACAATGCAGGTCTATATCAAATAATGCTCTTTAATGTAATAAAATTAGTGACAAATCTAGTAATTTTAGATTGCAAAGCTCTCTTCCATTTATGAATTTTTTTCATATAATTACACACCTAATTATGATTATATATGAATTGGGTGATAGTTCTAGCTTGCTCCAATTCGGTGATAATTCTAGCTTGCTCCATAACTTCCTTGAAAAATTTTCATTTTCCCAAGTATTCCAAAATTACATCAATGTAGTGAGCACTATAAGTTATCTAGTATAAGTGTTTAAAAAGTTCCATCAATTTTTTTTTCTAGCAGCTATCATTGCAGCCTCATTATTTGTCGCAATTTGCACTACTTTTTTAAACCCAACTTCCTTTACTACTTCTTTCATAGGTCTAAAGTAGTAGTCTGCATCTCTACATTGAACAAATGAGGCATCAAATGATTTGTAGAAGATGTGCCACAATTTAGATAAATAAAAAATGTTGATGATGTGCATCCTTATTGGGCCACTCCATCCATCGTACATTATGGTTACACCTATTTGTTTCCATATGGAGTTAAATGATATATATATATATATATATATATATATATATATATATATCAACTTATATTCATTTGAGAGATATAACTCTACTAGCTTGTAAGGAGCAGTGGGGTTACATTAGGGTTAACTTCTACAACTATTTTAAGTAGTGATCTAGTCTAAGGTGAGTCAACAATTGAAAATG
Organism: Omphalea diandra; assembly: GCA_949677035.1. Taxonomy (NCBI): domain Eukaryota; kingdom Viridiplantae; phylum Streptophyta; class Magnoliopsida; order Malpighiales; family Euphorbiaceae; genus Omphalea; species Omphalea diandra. Next base: position 39,256 of record CATIWR010137784.1, on the reverse strand, counting down.
ACAGTTGATTATGGACCACAAAGTCACCAAAAGCTTTTAACAATTTAGCCTTTTATTTTTTTGAACCATTCAGTATCGATCTTTGATTGTTTTTTTAGAGTTGTATATTTCTTTAACTCTACTTCTCTTACAACCAATCTAGATGCTAATGTTGATACATGAACATATTTGATAGTTTCTCTACCCCTTTCTCTAATTGCCCAAAGATAGCTTGACTACTACCCTCTACATCATAATGCGCTCCTCTATGCCTTTATTGATTTTCATCAAACTGCCTCATACTTTTCTTCTTGTAATTTCTAACATTAAGTCCTCTTCTTCATATTAGTCTTCAATTTTATGCATTCTACATATTTCATCTTCAAGCTCTTTTACATTTTTTTTTTTGTCTTCCCATTTGAGCAACTTCATAATCTCTTAGAATTTTAGCCATATCTTTTTTTTTTTTTAAAGCAACTGACACTTTAGGACAACTAGATGTTTGACCAGTCACACCAGCCAAGTGTTGTTTCAACTTAGTTATTATTTCTATTACTTTTTGCCATAAAAGTCACAAATAATTTCACCTTTATTTTTACCTCAATGTGCAAAATTTCATCCAATATCATCACTTGGCTTTGAAGGATTGTTTCTATTTTCATGTAGATGAGGCATTTTCAACAACCTCTACAATTTAGTAATCTAGAAAAGTAATAAAATAAAAATAGTTTGCTAATAATAAAAAATTAAATATTAATTTAATTTATGAATTATGTAAATCATAAGACTATTGAATTCTAAGCCTAAACTCATATACTAAAACACATTAAAACACTAATTAAGTTAAATATCTAATTTATGTTTAATTTTTAATTATATCTATTGATATCATAGTTAATAATGAAACAAAATAATTTGTATCTTCTACAATTAGTAATTTAGACAAGTAATAAATAAAATAAAAATAAGCTCAATATATAACCAAAATTAAATATCAATTTAATTTTTACATTCTATAAATTATAAACTAATCAATTCTAAGCCCAAATTCATGAATTAAAACACGTTAAAAACTAATTAAGTTAGATAACTAATTATGTTAAGTTTTAAATTATTTTAATTATATCTACCCATATTATCATTAATAATAAAGATAAATGATTTGCATCTTCTACAATTTAGTAATCTAGACAAGCAATAAAATAACATAAAATTAATTTACTAATAATAAAATATTAAATATCAATTTAATTTATAAATTTTGTAAATCAATTTAATTTATAAAAATTAATTTACTAATAATAAAAATTAAATATCAATTTAATTTATAAATTTTCTAAATTATAAAACTAATCAATTCTAAACCTAAATTCATGGATTAAAACACACTAAAAAAACTAATTAAGTTAAGTTTTAAATTATTTTTAATTATATTTGCCTATAATATAGTTAATAATCAACTAAATAATTTATATCTTCTACAATTCAGTAATCTAGATAAGCAATAAAATAACATAAAAACTAGTTTCCCAACAACAAAAAATTGAAGATCAATTTAATTTATAAATTTTGTAAATTATAAAACTAATCACTTCTAAGTCAAAACTCATAGATTAAAACATATTAAAAAACTAATTATGTTAAGTTTTAAATTATTTTTAATTATATCTACCCATATTATATTCAATAATCAAGTTAAATAATTTTTATCTTCTACAATTGAGTAATCTAGAAATCTAATAGAATACAATTAAAAATTAGTTTACTAATATTAAAAAATTAAATATCAATTTAATTTATAAATAATTAAAATTATAAGACTAATTAGTTTTAAGCTTATTCAACCTAAATAAATTTATATAGTCAATAATAAATAATTAATTCTAAGCCCATATTATGCTCCACATCAAACTGAGTAATTTATATCTTTTACATATATTTGTAATGTAAATATGAATTTCACAATATTTTGTAACCTAAATATGCTTTTTTTTATCAATATTTTAATCTAAATATGGTTTTTAATAATATTTCTTAATCTATTCAAAATAAATTTGTATATTTCTAACTTTTAATCAAGATGATTATCTATTAGAACTTAAAATTTAATAATATTTTGTAATGTAAAAACTAGTAAAATAATAAAGAAGTTTAAATTATGAATGTTAACATACCTTCTTTAAATAATGTGAGATGACTGAAATTATGAGCTCTTTAAGCTTTGTTTGAGTTTTTTTAGTTAATTTGTGAAACATTTTTGAAGAAAAAGAGGAGAAGAAATAAAGAAATGAAGGAGAAGAAATGCAAAAATGTGAGATGTTGTGTCCGATTTCTCAACGGTGAACAATAAATAATTGTAAAAGACAACAATAATTAGTATATAATCCATTTGAATTAATCCGACATTATTGGCAAAAGGGATAATACATTTTGTACATGGACAACACTTATTTTGTACACATCACAACACCCATTCACATGTAAAATTGTAAAAAAAAAAAAAAAGATTTTGTTACCATTTTGTACATAGGCAGTAGCAATGTTATATAACGGTGACATTATTAAAATAACGACTATAATGGTTGTTACCATTATGTAACGATTGTTATGGCAACTACACAGTGCTAAAAAGTTATGATAGTTATATAATGATCATAAAGATATCATATACATTATAGGGTGAAATTGTAATGTAAAAACTAGTAAATGATAAAAAAAAGTTTTGATTATGAATGTCAATATACCTCCTCTAGATAGTGTGAGATATAGAAATTGTAAGCTCTTTAAACTTTGTTTGAGCTTTTTAGCTAATTTTTGAAATATTTTTTAAGGAAAAGAGGAGAAGAAATGCAAAAATGTAAAATGTTGTATCCCTTTTCTAAGTGGTGAGCAATAAATAATTAAGAGAGATGGTAATAATTGATGTAGGATCCATTTGAATGATTCAACATTATAGGAAAAAGGGACAACATATTTTATACACAGGCAACACCCATTTTGTACACATGACAACACTCATTCATATGTAAAATTGCAAAAAAAAAAAAAGATTTTATTGCCATTTTGTACATAAGTAGCAGCAGGCAACAACATTTTTATACAATGTCACATTATGCAATAGTGACATTATTAACATAACAACCACAATGGTTGTTACCAGTATGTACTAGATGACCGTTATGGATGTTACATACCGCAAAAAAGTTATGGTCATTATATAACAACCATAATGGTATCATAAATTTATTTGTTATATAATAGCTATAACTTTTCTATGTTATGTAACAACCACAGTGAAGAAAAGTTATATTATGTAATGGCCTTTATTTAATTTTCTAATTTAAGGATCATACACCAAAATGCTACAATTTTACTATCTCCCTACTTCATGTCCAAAACCTTTCTAAATTTCTCACTTAAGTTTTAATGTATGCCTCCTATATTAATTAGTATTATAAGTGTTATGCCCTAATAGCTTAAGAATTTGAGCTTTTTCTATTGAATCCTTATAGCCTATAGAGAATTTTAATTACTAATAATTCATCCACCAAGTTGTTTAACACTTAACCTTCCTTTCTGATGCATATTCCTTCCAAGCTACTATATTACTTTTTCCTTGTTCACACATGCTCTTCCACTAAAGCACTGATGAATTTACTTAGTTCTAGCTATCAAACTCTTTAGTAACATGAAGATAAAGCATTAAAAAACCTACAGACTTATAAGTACATACTCACAAGTTAGAGCCTGCTAGAGTAAGATATATATCCTACTATCTAAGAATTAATTTTGGCAATAAGTCTATCAATGAGAAATTTACATTATTCCATAGTTAATCTTTCAAAACTTAAAGGAACTCTTTGGTATCTAATTGTGGAGGTGAGCATAAGCTGACTAAAATCGAATAATTGATTGAACTAATACTGTTATGACGATTTAGTTTGATTTCGTGCAATAATTCAGTGTGATTAGATTTTTATTTGAAAATTAAAATTTTTTATTTTAGTTTGATTTAATATATAATAAATTAAATTTACCATAAATCAAATTAAATTATAGAAATTTGAACCTAATCAATCTATAATATATGTAATTTAAACAAATCGAATTGACCCAAACTAAAATTTGATGAATTCATTTCAATTCAGCATGTGAGTATGTAATTTTGATTTATTTAGTTTGGTTTAATCAATTTTTACAAGTAGATTTGATTGAATTCCAAAATATAAAATTCAATTAATTTTATTTAAAAAAACCTGAATAGAATAAATCAAACTGATCAAATGCTTACCCCCTATTTCCTTTCTAAAATTACTTTTTACAAAATTCAATCTTTTAAATGTTTTTGTACATTACGAAGGAAGATTTGACTTTTACTAGCATTTAATTGTAATATAGAAACCTTATGAAAGTGCTCTAATGCTTTCTAAAAGATATTAATAGGAGCAAGATCTCTTTGGCATAGTAGAAAAAGGTCAACAATAATACTCATGTGATGAATGATTTGATGTTTACACCTTACATTAAACTTGAAATTGTAGCATACCATACATTAAGAGTTCTTAAAAGATGCTCCATATCAAAAACAAGTATGAAAGTCTCCTTGCCCAAGCCCTTTAACACTTTGAAAACACTTTTAGGTTCGCTATTCACAATGAAAAAATATGCACTTGTCCTAATGCATTCCATAACCCAATGCACAAATATCCTTAGAAAACACATCTTTAATAATGTTTCTTCAATAAAATCTTATCAAGCTAAATAATATATAAGACATCTTAAGATGAATATGAAATCATGATTTGGTTTCTAAGATATTCTCTTATAATTACAAACTAATTCATGAACTAATAGAATGATATTAATAATTCTTCTCCCACACACAAGGATAGATTGAGTGAGATTAATAATTTTGGCCAAGCATTGCTTGAATTTTTTTGTAAGAATTCTAACAATACCCTTATCTAACATATTACAATAAGTGATATGCTTAAAATTCCCTAACCCATTTGGTTGTGCAACCATATGATTATTGTAATTGTAGTGATATTACTTTATTTAAGAAGCATCCTAGTGTGAAAAAATCCCTAGATTGCTTTTGTATTCTATAATACTCTAAATTTTATTAAAAAACACACTATTATATCTATTAAGGCCTATAGTCTTGTCTTCTGTAATTTCGCATATTGTCTATTTAACATCTTGATCAGTGAGACGTCCACACCAATAATTTCCTCAACTCAATACATAAAGCCTTTTTTTTCTTCCTATAATCTATGGTTTAAAAGGATCACTTTATAATCACACTCGTCATATAACATCCTCTCCATTTTTGGAATTTTTTTAGAGATCTTAATAAATTGTGTAATAATGCTCTCCTTAGTTGGGGTTAATTTCATTGATAGTCCTTTAACTCTTTGACTATTAATATAAGGTCCTTGGATAAAAAATTAAAATAAAATCAATTAAAATATATAACATTTACCAAAAAAATTATTTCGACTGATGAAATTGCTTGAGATGCCACATACAGGCCACAAATATAATATTTTAAATAAAAAATGCACATTAATGCACTGATTCTCTCTCCTTTAGTTTCTTTCCCCAGCTGGTCCCCATTCAATCTTTATCATCTCTAGATGTCAGGATGTGATCCAGCTCTGCGCCATTACTTTATATTCGTCACTATCGAGCTTATTCTTATCTTTCATCTCTTCTTTTCATTTGAAATCATAAATAAATATCAAAGTGCAAAAGGAGAGAATATCAATACAATCTGTGAATTTGAATGAGTCTCAACAAAGCGGATGATGAAATAGGCATGGATTATTGGAGATTATTGGACTAGGTTGTTCAAACCTATGTCAAAACTCTCTTTTGGATATGATAATATAATTGAAAGGTTTTAATGCCTATTTTAAGTTTTATTCTTTTAGAAAATACGTTAGGAATACATTAAAAGTTGAATAGAAGTTAAACTCTCCAAGTCTCAAAATTGGCCTCAAAATCATGATCACTACAAACAAATCATGATCGCTACCTTAGGAAAATATGAAACTTAACGCTCTAATTTATTTTGTTATGGAAGTTGAGATGAGCCTTGTGACCATAACTTTCAAAGACTTCAAAAAGTTTTCCAACAATCATCCGGGAAACCAGTTGAGTCGTGCCACATGTCCTAGGAGATGATAGGTGATTTAAAGTTCATGACCACAACCATTAGTAGCGACCTAGATCCTCTTTCAAGATGGTACAAAATCTTCTAGTCTAATTCGTAGTACAAGACATGTCTCCCTTATTTCATTATTATTCTAGATTGCGATCATGATATAAAATAACAACTGTGACATTTGGAATTCATTAAAGGGTTTCAACGATAAAATTTTTAAAGTACCAATGCTTATGTTCAAGTATCACTAGCTATTAGACACATTTAAAGATCGTAATTGAGAAAGGGAAAAATCTATAATGAAATGTCAATCACGATCACAAATTCTTTCTTGACCGTAACTTGACTCTTACAAGCATTAAATGTAGGATTTGCCACTATAACTTCGATATTTGCACATAGTTTTCATTAGTAAAACTTTTTGGTGGTTGAAACTTATAAATACTCCACCAAATGGCTTTGAATGCATGAGGATAGCCATTTATTATGTCCAAACTCTTTCATTTTTAATTCTTAAAGCTTAAAATCATAAATTCTTTGTACTGGGGTTGTTAAAGGTTTGGTGTTAGCCTTAAACACTTTGGGTTAGGTTTTAAAGTAAGCCTAAGTGAGAAAAACTCTAGTGTAAGGTTATGTATGAACCATAAAACATGTGTAATTATGGTTTGGTATGAGCCTAAACACTAGTTTAGTGTAAGCTTGTAAAACACTAAATTGAGCGAGTAAAATACCTAATTGGTAAATTAAGGAGTGGATGTAGGGTTTGTTAACACCTAAACCACTGTAAAATCATTTATGTTAATTCTTATTCTCCTTTCTTTAAACTTTATTTTGTTTGAACTCCCTCTAAAATTTCAAATTTCCTACCAATTCAACTCCTTCTTAGTGCACAAGAGCTAACAAGTGGTAGCAAAGCTAGAATATAAACACTTGTCATAATTACTTGAGTAAAGATCATGGCATAAGAAGAAATCCAAATTGATCTTAAACCATTCTTTGATGGATCCAATTATGCTTATCTGAAGTATAGAATGAAGATTTAACTCAATAGTGATGAGGTGGTTCTTTAGGATATAGTAGCAAAGGAGTGGAAGCCACCTACTAAAGTATTAGATGAAAGTGAGGAGCTACTCCCTAGAGAAGAATGGGTTGAGGCTTATAGAAAGGCAAATGGAAAGAATAAAAGGACAATGATAATCATCTTAAGTTCTCTCTTAAGAAAGTGTTGGACTAGGATGGTTAATCCTAAGTCTTAAACCTCTTTTGATCTGGACAAAGGAGATTGTTCAATTCTAATGTTTCAATTAAGTTTTGTTTTGCAGTTTTTAGATAGTCTCTAAATTTGAAGTTGGTTGAAGACAATAATCTCTAAAGAAAGCAAAGTGTCTCCTAATTCGTGACCGTAAGTTCGTAAATCGCGACCGTGAACTAGACTAAGGCAGGTTGACAAATTGGATAGATAAATTCATGGGCCACTTCTCCGTCTCGACCAATTCAAAGGAAGGAGAGCCAAAGTCACAGATGAATTCAAAGTGTGTGTCATGCCTCAGTCGCGATCGCGAATTTCAAAGTAACTCAAGAGGGAATCAAGGCCATAACCACAACATGACAAGTGTCCTAGGTGACCATTATAAGACAAAAATAGCGATGGTAACTTGCGGGTAGCGACCACGAATCATGAAGAAGAAGATGAATATTTTGACAGACGAATTCACGTCCTAAGTCGTGGCCTGTACAAGAAAAATCGCGACCGCTACTTTTATGAGCAGGTGAATGACAACGATTATATTTTCCTGGTGAACCAATAAAAAGATGACACGCGGACTAGCCGTTAGACACAAATGAGGATTTTCGCCGCAAATTTTGGCTCATGTATGGAAAATTCAAAAATCGTGACCGTGAAAGAGTAGTAGCGAATGCAAATGAAACTTGACAAGTATTTAATGCAAAATCTATCTAGCATACTTTGGAGATTTACTATCAGTTTTATTGCAACATCTTTTTGGTGGGTAGAGGCTATAAATACCTCACCAAATAGATGTAAATACAAGAGAATTCATTAATTTTTAACCCAAACTCTTGCAATTTTGCTACTCAATCTTTTCTCTTCTTTAGGTGATTGTTTAGTGAGAGCATAAACACCATTTGTAAAGTTTGTAGTGTGAGCCTGTAAAAAAACTAAAAGTGGTTATTGTGTGAGCCTTAAAAAGATAAGTGTAAAGGTTGTCGTGTGAGCCTAAAAAACACAAGTGTAAAGGTTGTGGTGTGAGCCTTGAAAACAAAAGTGTAAAAGTTAGGTGTGAGCTTAGAAACACCATTTGAAGATAGTGAAACAATAATTACAGAGAATTGGGGAGTGGACATAGGGTCGATTATACCTGAACCACTATAAATCTTCTGTCTCTTTTCTACTCATTATCCTTCTTACTTTCTTGTTTTAATTTTTATACACCAATTCAACCCCCCTGCTTAGTGCCTAGTGCCAATAAGTGGTATCAGAGCCAAAACACTCAAACAAACCTTTATTGGTGAGTAAAAGGTCATGGCACAAGAGGGAATCCACTCACACCTCAAGCCTCAGTTTGATGGAACTGACTATACTCATTAGAAGTATAGAATGGAAATCTATCTTGACACACATATAGTGGCCCTCTAGGATGTGGTTGTAAAAGAATGAAAGCCATCCACTAAGGTAGTGGATGGAATTGAAGAACTTATCCCAAGATAAGAATGGGTTGAAGTTCACTAGAGATCAAATGGCAAAAACAAGAGGGCAATGACCATTCTTCTAAGCTCTCTCTCTATAGAAGAGATTGAAAGAGTGTAACATTGTCAAACAACACATGCCATTTGAAAGACACTTGAGAACTACCATGAAGGGACAACACTAGTCAAGTCAAGTTGGTTAGAGATGTACGTAACTGAATAAGAGATATTCATGATGAAGGACAATGAAAGCATCACCAAAATGATGAATAGGCGTCTATCTATCGTCACCAACATGAAGAAATTCAAAAGGACTCTCACAAACTATGAGGTAAACATAAAAACCTTCAAAACTCTTTTTTTGGATAAATTTGGTGCTAGATTATGCAATATCCAAGAGTGCATCCAGAGATTGGGAAAGTGCCAACAGACGTGTTGATCGACAAAATCTTAACTCATGAGTTGGCCTTAAAAAAGATGAACAAATGAAGAAGCTAAGAGGCCAAGGAGTTAAACTAGAAAAAGAAAGAAGAACCTTGGCTCTTAAATCTTTAACAAAGGAAAATGAGGTAGAAATTACCTCAAGTGATGAAGAAAGTGACTAGGAAAAAAAAGAGTTAGCAATGCTTTCAAAGAAGACAAATGAGGTGATCAAAAGAAGAAAAGAAGGAAAACGCTTTAAGAAGATAACTCTTAGTCTAAGAGAAAATTTCAATGATGTCACTTGCTATGAATGTGGCAAGCAAGGCCACATCAAGTATGAGTGTCCCAAATTGAGGAAGAAGAAGAGATGGGATAAGGAGAAGAAGAAGAGCTTTTCAACCACTTGGGATGATAGCTCAAGTGAAGAAGAGGAAGAAGGATAAGTTGCCAATATTTGTTTCATGACACAAGAAGATTCTACAAATGAGGTAAGTACTTTTTCTCATTCTAATTCTGATTTTGAATTTGATGAGATAGATGAAGAGGTTTTAGAGGCTCTAACCATGAGATGTGACAAATACAAGTCACAAATGAAATCTTACAAAAGAAAATGTCAAAAGCTAGAGGATGAATATAAATCTCTCAATGACCTTGTAAGAGAATTGAGAGGATCTGATGATGAACTCAAAAAATTAGTGGATAGTCTTTCTATATCATCTTTTTCAATGGCTTCACTAAGAAAGGAGAATGACACTCTAAAGAGAGAAGTCATTGAGCTTAGAAGTTCAATCTCTAAGTTCCATAAAGGAAAAGAAGCCTTAGACACATTGATTGTGTCATAAAGAGCTCCACCAATTAGACATGGTCTAGGCTCCAATGGAGCCTCCTCATCATCTCAAACCACTTTTGTTAGATCTTTAGAACCTCAAGCCTCAAGGGTTGAGGTAATTGGGAAGAAAAGTGCTTCTGACATTAAGCCTCCTAAGGCTAAGGGCAAAGGGAAGGCTCTCTCAAGTTCTAGAGCCAAGACTAAAAGGGCTAACCATGCCTACATGTGCAACAAATAGCATGGTCATTCTCATAAAAAAATTCTCTACTCCTACTCATCATACATGTACATGCATGCATTCACATGGTCAAGATATGAGAAAGCCTTCTACTCATACTAAATTTATGCATAGAAGCAAGACTCCTAAGTTTAAACTCCAATGCCATTATTGCATGAGATTTGGACACATTAATATTCATTGCTATATTAGGAAGGCTCACCTCAAACTAGAGGACCTTTCATCTTCTAACCCCCATGGACCTAAGTATGCTTGGGTACCTAAGAAAAGATAACTCATTTTTGTCATGTAAGTGAGTGCGGCAGCCTCTAAATCAAGCAGTGAGCATGTGGATAGTGGATGTTCCAAGTATATGACTGAAAATAAAAAGTTATTCACGATATTGAAAGAAAAAGAAGGTGGAGATGTCACATTTGATAACAATGCCAAGGGTAATGTAATTGGCATTGGAACCATTGGTAAGAATGATTACTCTTTAATTGATAATGTTCTTTTAGTTAATGGCTTACAACATAATTTGTTAAGTGTAAGCCAATTGTATGACAAAGGTAACAAAGTCACCTTTGATCCTAGAGAATGTCGAGTCACCACTTTAGTGGATGATGAAGTTATTTTCAAGGGTGAAAGGAAAGGCAATACCTACTTAATTGACTTAGACAATTTGGCTAACCAATCTTTTAAGTGTCTTATGTCTTTAAGCAATGAAGCTTGCTTGTGGCATAGAAGGCTTGGACATGCAAGCATGGATCTTCTTCAAAGCCTATCTAAAGGAAAATTAGTGGAAGGACTTCCAAAGCTAAATTTCTCCAAAGACAAGACATATGGTCCTTGCTAAATGGGAAGCAACACTATGCCTCTCACAAAGCCAAAAATGTTGTAAGTTCAATTAGACCCCTTCAACTTATTCATATGGACTTGATAGGACCCACTAGAAGTGGTAGCTTAGGTGGAAAACATTATGCACTAGTCCTTGTAGATGACTACTCTAGGTTTACTTAGGTATCTTTTCTAGCTCATAAGAATGATTCATTTGATGCTTTTAAAAGCTTTACAAAAAGGGTTCAAAATGAAAAAGCTTACTTCATATCTTCTATTAGAAGTGACCATGGAAAGACATTTCAAAATGAGTCTTTTGAAAATTATTGTTTAGAGAATGGAGTTTTTCATAATTTTTCAACTCCTAGAACACCACAATAAAATAGTGTTGTAGAGAGGAAAAATAGAACATTGGTGGAAATGGTTAGGACAATGCTCAATGAGTATTCTTTACCAAATTACTTTTAGGCCGAAGCCATTAACACTACATGTTATATTGCAAATAGAGTTTTTAAAAGATCCATTATTAATAAAACATCTTATGAGCTATGGAATGGTAGAAAACCCAAGATATCATACCTTAGAGTATTTGGATGTAAGTGTTATATTTTGAACACCAAGGACAATCTTGGGAAATTTGATTCAAAAACCAACGAAGGTATCTTCTTGGGATATTCCACCTCAAGCAAAGCATATAGAGTCTTTAACAAAAGTTCAATGACAGTTGAAGAATCTATGAATGTTATTTTTGATGAATCTAGTAAACTTGATCTTGGGAAAGGTATTTTTGTTGATGATCTTATAGGTGACTTTGAGAAGTTGGAATTGGAAAATTCTACAAGAAAAGAAGATAAAGAAGAAGGTGATTCATCAAGAGTAGATGAAGACCAACATCATTAACAACAAGAAGAGCCAAGCCAAGATTTACCTAAGGATTAGAGATTTTTCAAGTATCATCCCAAGGACTTGATCATTGGTGATACATCAAAAGGTATAGGTACTAGATCTCAACTTAATCTTTTAGATAACAATCTTGCATTTGTTTCTCCATTTGAGCTAAAATCAATTGATGAGGCTCTTGATGATAAGAGTTGGGTACTTGCTATGCAAGAGGAACTCAACTAATTTGAGAGAAATAAGGTATGGGAACTTATCTCTAGGCCTAAAGAACACCAATTATAGGTTGTAAGTGGGTGTTTAGAAATAAGTTAGATGAGTAAGGTTGCATTACTAGAAACAAAGCTAGATTGGTTGCTAAGGGATACAACCAAGAGGAAGGCCTAGATTATGATGAAACCTTTACCCCTGTAGCAAGATTAGAGGCCACTAGAATTCTTTTAGCTTTTGCATTTCATATGAATTTTAAACTTTTTCAAATGGATGTGAAAAGTGCATTTTTTAATGGTATCATTGAGGAGAAAGTCTATGTTAAACAACCTCCTGGTTTTGAGTCACATTGTTTTCCAAACCATGTTTTTAAATTAAACAAAGTCTTATATGGTTTGAAACAAGCTCTAAGAGCTTGGTATGAAAGACTTAGTTCATTTCTTTTGAAAAATGATTTTGAAAAAGGAAAGGTGTATAGCATACTTTTTGTTAAAAAGCACAAACATGACACATTAATTGTTCAAATTTATGTTGATGATATCATTTTTGGTGCTACTAATTAATCTCTTTGTGAGGATTTTGCTAAGTGTATGACTAGGGAATTTGAAATGAGCATGATGGGAGAGCTCAAGTTCTTTCTCAGTCTACAAATCAAGCAATCCAAGGAAGGAATCTTCATCAACCAAGCCAAATACACAAGAGAGATACACAAGAGAGATACTCAAGAAATTTGGCATGGATGGTTGCAAGGTAGCTAAAACCCCAATGAGTGGTGCCATCATGCTAGATAATGATGAATCAAGCAAAACGGTAGATGAAAAGAGATATTGAAGTATGATCGAATCTCTATTTTATCTTACTGTGTTTAGGCCAGATATCATGTTTAGTGTTTGTATGTGTGCTAGGTTCCAATGCTCTACTAAAGAGTCTCATTTGAATGTTGTTAAGAGGATTTTTAAATATTTGCATGACATAATTCACTTAGGGTTATGGTATCCTAGGGATTCTTCCTTTAGTCTCATAGGATATTTGAATACGGATTATGCAGGTAGCCTATTAGATAGAAAAAACACTTCCAAGACTTGCCAATTTATAGGTGAATGCCTAGTTTCTTAGTTTAGTAAAAAGCAAGTGTCGATTTTCTTATCCACCGCAGAAGCTGAGTATGTTGCTGCGGGTTGTTGTTGCACCCAAATCCTTTGGATGAAACAACAATTGAAGGATTTTGGTAAAGTGACTGATCACATTCCTATTAAATATTATAACACAAGTGCTATTAATCTCTCTAAGAACCCTATCCAACACTCTAGGAGCAAACACATAGATATTAGACATCATTTTCTTAGAGATCATGTACAAAAGGGTGATGTTGTGTTAGAATTTATTAACACAAATCATCAACTTGCAGATATTTTCACTAAACCTCTAAATGACGAAAGAATGAACTTCATTAAGAAAGAATTGGGAATGCTTGATGGAAGCTCCCTAAAGTGAAAATTTTTGATCTTATATGTGATATTGCTATGTGTATTGATATTTATTGATTTGTGATATTTGTGTTTGATATATTAAATTGGATCACAATTTTTTTTCAAAATTCAACTATTTTTCATTGCTGACTCATAATTCGTGGTCACTATCCTTCCTTCATGGTCGCGGATTACAAGTCAATTTCGCCGCAAATTTTGGCCAAATTTTTAAATTTTTGACCGTTAAGGCATGTATTCTCGAGGAAAATTTGTCCTTTACTCACATTTTTTCGAATTCGTAGTCGTGACTCATGATTTCACGGATGCGAATTAGAGTAAACGCCTAGACATTTAAGTGATTTGACTGCCAACTAATTCCAACTCTTTATTAATTAATTTCTAGTTGTTTCTAACCATTTATACACCCCTTGAATGTCTATAAATACCCCCTTTACCAGTGACATCCTCACTTCTATTCCAAACATCTTCTCTCTCTTTCTCATAAAGTAATCAAATTCTCCCAAATTCTCTTCATCGCTTGCAATGGCCCCAAAGAAGATCTCTAGAACATACAAAGGAAAGGGAGTGGATCAACCTCTTGCACCCTCTACACTCTGCCTCATGAAGGGAGTTACTAAGAAGGAGAAAGAAAGGTACAAAGCCAACACCTCCAAGATCATCCTCCCAAACAAGATACCTTCAACCTTTCTACTGGAGACCTTGGGTATCAACGCAAAAATTCAAGCTTTCCTCTCCAATCTTGGCTGGAACGAGTTCATCTTCAGAGATGAACCCGATTATGAAGAGGTTGTGTGAGAATTCATGTGCACCGTCCATCTTAGTCGCAAAGCCGAATCTCTCGCAGGTCAATACGAGTTAGTGTTTCGGGCCTTTGGCAACCTTTTTACATTACTTTCACCAATTATCTTATCTTTTTAATCTTCAAGTCGGAGAAAACATCTCCTTTATAATCTTCGCACTTGATGTCATTTTTTCTGAATTTTGGTCAAAAATTTCAATTGAAACCAAACACGACCCTCACTCCTCTTTGGCCAAACACATCAAATCCCTACCACTTTAGATACTCCATTATATCATCACCTTTTCTATAAATGCAAGAGGTGATGGTAACGAGAAAGTGTCTCAAAAAGACTTGCCATTTCTTTTTTGCCTTGTTAAAAATCAACCAATCCAAACTGGCTGGTACCTTGTGGATCAATTAATTCACATGAGTACTAAACCCAAGAGCCAATTTTTGCTACCTTCACATATCACAACCATTTTCCAATTTGCAGAAACACTTAATGAGGAAAATGAGAAATTCCTCACTAAGAAACTTCTACCTTCATAAAACTTAGATCTCACCTACCTTATCAATGCTAAGGCTATTCATCCGGACACCTATGCATATACCCTAGGTGCAGTTGGAGCAAAGAAAATGGAGACTTTACAAGCTTCCAAAAGGAAGAGACTAGTTATTAAAGAAAGAGCTCTATCCATCCCTCCTCAACCTAAGCCTAAGGCTAAACTCTCACTTGCAACCATCAACAACAACCTTGACAAGTTGATGAGGATGATGAAAAGGAGACTTCTGTTCCTATCTCGTCTTCATAGTGATATAATTGATTTGCAAAAAAAGTTGGGAGTCCCCCTTGCCATCTTTCAAACTTCACAGAGTTTGAAGACACTCATGAAGAAGAAGGCAATGATGAAGTAGAGGATAGAGATGAGGCTGAAGGTGAAGATTTGGGTGAAGATGAAGACCTTTTTGGAGATGATTCTCCTATTTTCTGGATTAGGGATCTTTTGTACTTTTTTTAAGTTTTCACTTGCAAAAATGTGATGCCCCATACCTTGTTTCCAAGTTTATATATATAAAACAGTTGTTTCCTTACAATTCATTGTCTTATGTGATTAATGAACTTTATCTTTATGTTTTGCATTTTTATTTTGCTCCTTATGTACACTTATGCTTGTTTTCTTTTCTCTTATGCACCCTCTTTTTTATCTTGCCAAATGGGGAGAGATAGTAAGAATCTAAGTTTAAGGGGAAGAAAATAATAACTTGCAAATTATAGCATAAGTTGAGGGGGAGCATCATACCTTCATACTTTAGATTTTTTTTTTTTTTAATGATTTAATGTCATACTTGGGAAATTTTTACCTTAAGTATTATTCTTTGAAATTTTACCTTAACTTCACTCCAACTTAATACTTCTGCATTTTTTTCCCTTTGGATCAATCTAAGTTTGCAAAATCAAAAAGTGGGAGATTGTTGGACTAGGATGGTTAATCCTAAGTCTTAAACCTTTTTTGATCTTGGCAAAGGAGATTGATCAATTCTAATGTTTCAATTAAGTGTTATTTTACAATTTTTTAGATAGTCTCTAAATTTGAAGTTGGATGAATACCATAATCTCTAAAGAAAGCAAAGTGTCTCCTAATTTGCAACTGCAACTTCATAAATCCCGACCGCGAACTAGACTAAGGCAGGTTGACAAATTAAATAGATGAATTCACGGGCCACTTCTGCTACCACCAATTCAAAGAAAGGAAAGCAAAAATCACTGACGAATTCATGGTATGTGTCATGCCTTAGTCGCAATTATGAATTTTGAAGTAACTAAAGAGGGAATCAAGTCAACAACCATAACATGATAAGTGTCCCAGGTGATCGTTGGAAGACAAAAATCGCGATGACAAGTGTCCTAAGTGACCGTTGAAAGATAAAAATCATAATAGCAACTTGTGGGTAGTGATCACGTATCATGCAGAAGAAGATGAACATGTTGACAGACAAATTCGCATCCTAAGTCGCGGCCTGTACAAGAAAAATCGCGACTGCTACTTTTATGAGCAGGTGAAAGGCAACCACTATATTTTTCTAGTGAACCAATAAGAAGATGACATGTGGACTAGCCGTTAGACTCAAACGGGGATTTTCGTAGCAATTTTTAGCTCCTGTAAAATCGCGACTATGAAAGAGTAGTAGCTACCATGAATGGAGCCTTACAAGCATTTAATGCAGAATCTGTCTAGCATACTTTAGAGTTTTGCTACCAGTTTTATTGCAACGTCTCTTTGGTGGGTAGAGGTTATAAATACCTCACCAAACATATGTAAATGCAAGAGAATTCATTAATTTGTAACCCAAACTCTTGCAATTTTACGACTCAATCTTTTCTCTTCTTTAGGTGATTATTTGGTGTGAGCATAAACACCATTTGTAAAGGTTGTAGCGTGAGCCTATAAAAACACTAAAAGAGGTTATTGTATGAGTCTTAAAAACACATGTAAAGGTTGTTGTGTGAGCCTAAAAAACACAAGTGTAAAGGTTATTGTGTAAGCCTTGAAAACACAAGTGTAAAAGTTAGATGTGAGCTTGGAAACACCATTTGAAGATAGTGGAATACCCAATTGCAGAGAATTGGGGAGTGGATATAGGGTCAATGATATCCGAACCACTATAAATCTTGTGTCTCTCTTCTACTCATTATCCTTCTTACTTTCTTGTTTTAATTTTTATACACCAATTCAACCCTCTCCCTCCCCCCCTCCCCCTTTCCCCCTTCTTTATGGCTAAGGCCAACAGAGAGAAATGTAAAAGAGTCCATCATTATCACACTGCTCTTGGCATATGGAAGGCTTTAGAAAACTACCATGAAGACACAATGCAACTCAAGTCTAGAAGATTATGCATGTATGTGATGGAGTATGAACTTTTCATGATGAAGGAAGATGAGTGTCACCGATATGATGAATAGGCTACTTGCCATTGTTAACAACATGAAAAAAAAATAGGAGAACTCTCACCAATCATGAGGTAAACACCAAAATTCTTGAAATGCTTTCTTTAAAAAAGTTTAAAGTTAGGATATATAGCATTGAAGAGTTAATAGCCAAGTACCAATCAATGTCCTCATTGGAAAGCTTCTTACACATAAGATAGGCATCAAGAAGGATGAGAAAATAAAGAGGATGAAAGGAATAGGGGACAAAGGAGAAAAGAAAGCTCTTACTCCAAGTCCTCCACTAAAGATAAAAAGGTAAAGGTAAGCTAAGTGATAGTAATGAAAGTGAGAAAGAACAAGAAAAGCTTACCATGCTCCTAAGGAGATCCAAAGAGCTCATAAGAAGAAGAAAAGAAATAAGAAATCCTAAGAAGGCATCATCCAAGTCTAAAGAAAAAAAAAGGATGATGTGACTTACTTTGAGTATGGTGAGTAACGTCATATCAAGTCCGATTGTCCTAAGCTCAAGAAGTAGAAATAGGACAATTAGAAGAAAAGAGCTTCAAGGAAAGTTAGGATGATGACTATAATAAAGAAGAGGAAGATGATGAAGTTGCTAACTTTTGCTTTATGGCTCAAGATTAGTCCTCCAGTAAGGTATATACTTCTTCAATCTTGTGATGAGGTTGATTCTTACAAGGATGAGGATGATGAGTTACTTGAAACCATGTCTTTAAGATGTGATAAGTATAAGTCTGAAATGAAAGTTTATCAGAAAAAATGTTCTAAACTTGAGGATGTTTTTAAAAGTTTAAATGATCTAGTTTGCAACTTAAAAACCTCTAATGAGGAAGTTAAGAAATCTTCAGAACAACTTTCACGAACTCTATCCTCTCTTGACTCCTTAAGAAAAGAAAATGATTCTTTAAGAAATGAGGTTATGGAGTTAAGAAATTCTATCTCAAAGTTTTATAAAAGGAAAAAAGTTGTGGATACTCTTATTATATCTTAAAGACCGGTGAGACATGGTCTTGGCTTTAATGGAGCATCCATATCCATATCTTCTCCTTCTACTTTCATTAGAGCTTTCACACCTCAAACTTCTAGTATAAAGGTGGTTAGGAAAAAAAGTACTCTCGCATTAAGCCTCTCATATGCAAGGATAAGGGTAAGGCTAAGCCTCAAAAAGATAATCATGCATTTATGTATTAAAAGAGGCATGCACAAAGACACACACCTCTTACTTCTCACTACATAAGTTCTTGCATGCATTCACATAGCCATGGTATGAAAAGGCCTTTTACTCATACCAAGGTAATGCAAAAGAGAAAAACTTACAAGCCTAAACTCCAACATAATTATTGTATGAAATATAGGCACATTATTGTGTTTTGTTACATTAGGAAGGCTCACCTCAAACTTGAAGATCCTTATAAGCCTAACCCCTTAGGACCCAAGTATGCTTAGGTACCAAAACAAAGATGAATTTGCATTATTAAACTAGCATGTCATGGGGAAATTCCTCACTTTTTGTCATTCTTTTCGTTATGTGTTCCATTATTTGTCATGATTTTCAAAGGATTTCATTGTATTGTAGGCTGAAGTATGAGGAACTCAATGTCTAAAGCATCAAGTTTGGGGGAGTTCTCTTTAACACTTCTCATTGCCTTTTATATTGATTTTTATGTTAATTAGTTGTGTTCTTGGTGTTTGTTTTAATTTGGCATGTTTATTTGTGTTTTTAAGGTGATCTTATGTGAAAAAGGGTTAAGATGAGTATATAGGCATGAAGGTAATACTCTTGGCCATTAGGATGATCAATTTCACAAAAACCAACATTGAGGTAAAACACACAACTAAAACACATGGTTGTGTGTCAAAAGTTCATATGGTGTAGTAGCTCGACATTATGCATAACCAAATTACATCACCTTGTGTGTAAAGGAAGTACAAGGCAGTAGCTAGCCACACCTACGACCAATTCGTACACTTATGCACTCCCACTCTGCGTAGCCCATTCTTTTTAAACCCAGAATGCATGGTTGTGAGTTTCAAGCACATGGCCATGTGCCCTTCGAATCTCAAGTTTAAAAACTTATGCTTATTCATCTTTTTCATATTTTCTCTTCACTTAAACCTAACACAGTATGTGACTCCTTCTTCCCCTTATAAAAATTGACCTCTTAGCTTTCAAAACCCCATCAAATCTCCTCCTTTATTTTTTCAAATTCAATCCCCACCATTTCCAAGCATTTCAAAACCACTATAAAGAGGCAAATTGGGTCTTTAAATGCAACTCCACCTTTGGGTGCTCCTTCGATCTTTAGCTATGATGAACATGTAAAAACGTATGAGATTCTTTCTAAATGACCCATCGTCCTCATTAAGTTCATTGATTTGAGAGCTCTATAAGATGTGGGTTTGATAGATATCATCCAAGAACACCTTAGGGTCCTATAATAGGAAAACTTTGCCAACTCTACACCAATTCTTACAAAGAACTCACCTACGAGTTCTTGGTTAGTTTTTGCTTAAAAACAAATAGGTTTCATGGAGTGCAACCCTTTGGCACCATCAATTTTCAACTCCTCAGTAAGCCTTTCACCCTCCCTTTAAGTGAAGTTACTAAAGCTTTCCATCTTAAGAATAAAGGTCTTGATGATTTTCTTAGGGACTTAACAATCAAAAAGTATGGACCTCTTTAGGTGAGACCTTTAAGTATATGGCTAGAGTGAGTGAGATAATGAAATTAAAAGACTCTTCTTTATGATATATCCATTGCTTGTTATCCTATTCTGTCATTAGTTGGAATGAGAGTAATAGTGTGGTGAACCGAACCGAGTTCCTCTACCTTTAGTGCTTGCAATTTAATCACCAAATCAACACCTCTTGGTGGACTATAAGCTATTTGAATGTTATGGCCAGGACGGATTTAGGGGGCATTTTTGTGAGAGTTTCCATTACTGTCATTGCACACTTTTGGTGCTTATATGATCCATAAAATGTCTTACATTTTGCTAAAGCCTTGGACTCTTATTACTTGTCTTATAACAATATGCTCTGTATTAGGCTTGTCAAGAGGGATGGGGGTGGTTATGTGTTTATTTGAAGTGACCAAGAGGTGAGGGTTGATGATAAATGTGGATACAGGTGATGAACCAAGGGACATGCCTATAAGAGATTCTTCTTCCCATAATCCTTCATCGCTATTCATGAGCCACTTGGAAGAGGTCTTAGTGTGGATGGAATCTTAATTAGAGCATATGGATTATCTCCAATCTGTCCTTAGAGGAAGAGGTGCATTGATGACTTGTAGCCTTAAACACCCAAATAATTGATATGGATGGGCGTTGTAAGCCTATTTTGAGTATATTAGGTTTCCTCCTTTTCCTCCACTGATGGATTGATCATCCCATCTTGCCTTTGTTTTTGTTGTTTTTCTTTTATGACACTTGTTATTTTTATTAGTGTTTTTATAACTTTATGGATGTTTGATTTTGAATCTTAAACTTATTTTGTGTTGGCTATCACTTGTAGAGAGCATTACGCTGCCAATTTTGTACCTCTTATGATATGTCATTGACATTTTGGCTATGTGTTATTTATATTTTAATGATTGGCATATTACTTTGTCATTGACATTTTGGCTATGTGTTATTTTCTTGCAATATTTTAATGATTGGCATATTACTTTCATGATGAATTCCTCTTTTGTAGTTGCTTATCCTTTGCTTGAGAATCGTAGGATGTCATGATCACTCTCCCTAACTTTAAAAGGGAAGTCCATCTCATTTGGTCTTTAATTTTTGCTTTTTAATCATTAAGGACAATGGGGTTTAAGTTTATTAGGGTTATCTTTCTAGTTCTTCACCCTTGATTGGATTTAGGTCTAAGCTTGATAAAAGTTTGCTCTTGTCTTCAAGTAATTCCTTTTAAGCTTGATGATAAGTAAGTATGTTTTTATGGTTAGTTTTGGTTCTTGGTTTTAAGGTGAAAAATTGATGAAATTTATCATCTTTGTTTGAGCTTAATAATCATGTTTTTTAATTCAAAATTGGTCAAAGACATTAAAACTCTTTATGCACCCTTGGAAAATTACGAATTTCTCTATATGATGCTTCTTTTACACCATTTCAAGTTAGAGGAAATCTCTACATATGCTAAAACTTACTAAGAACTTGGTAATCTTAAGGAAGTGATTAAGGCATTCTTTGGTTAACCTAATATTCTGCATCTACACCTTTATCACATTATCCCTTGTTACCATTTTAAGCCAAAATGAATATTCCTTAGAAAGTATTGATAAGCCTTTCTTTCTTTTACCCTTAACCTTCATTATAACCATATACCCTAAATAATCTTTTACCTCTCTTATCTAGAGAATAAAGTTAGGGCATGGTTATACAATAATATATGGTACATTGAATCATTCATATGCATTTATATTAAAGAATGGGTAGAAGAACTCACATATTGTTAACCATTTGACACCATAAAGGTTGATTCAAGTTTAGGGGTGGCAAATAGGTAGCTTAAAAGTGTGCTTAGCTCTTTCAACAAGTTAATAAATAAATAAATTAAATAAAAATGAATGAAAAGAAAAAGAAATAAATAAAGAAATAAAAGGAAAGAAAAGGAGAAACCAAGCCACCTAGAAAAATGCAAAAAGATGGTTTTATATATGTTCTTTAAGAAATAAATATGTGTAGTAAACATATAACAATCTTTTGAAATTCATATTATTGTTATAATAAATGTTATAGCGAAATTTCTCTCATTTTAGACTTGACCATCCTTTGGTAGCTTTCCCCCAAGCCCTATATTACAAGCCATTAAAGACCTCAGGATTCTTAAGGTTTCTAGGTTATACATTGGTGGAGAAAGGTGAATTAGTTTTGCTTATGGTCATATGTGATTCCTAGGAACCAAGGAAGAATCTTACTTAAGGTGAATGTGAAAGAAAATTAAAGAAGTGAATGAACTATGATGCTAAGTCACACACACACTCTTTTGGGTTTGATTGATTGCAAATTGGATATGATTGGTTTGGAACTTGTTCTTATCTTGAGTGACATTGCTTGACAGAAGAAAAACATGATTATAGCTAAGATAAATCTTTTATTTCAAACTCTTGATACTCAATTTTAATGAGAGATGCTGATTTGTGCATTGGTAAAGAAAATGATTGCTTGAGGACAAACAATAATTCTAGTTTGGGGGAATTTGTTTAGTGGATTAACTTTTAATATTTTTATTATTTATTCTTCTTCATATCCATGTATTTCCTTTGAAATTGGCATAATAATAGATCTAATGCATGAAAAATGGTGTCTTGTAGAAAAAAAAAAAGGTTAAGAAAAGCAAAGTATAGAAGGAAAGGAGAAAATGCACGACCATGTGGTCTAGGCACATAGTCGTGTGCCTCAACAAACTAAGAAACCAATAAGGAGAGGAAATGCATGGCCTAAATGCACAACTATGTGCCTTAAAGAGCTTGAGTTGCTACAAAGCAATCATAGATATGCACGATCGTGTCTCAATAGGTGCATGTTTACGTGCCTTTTTAATGTCAAAACACAAGAAGATCTTTAGGTGGATTTTTTTTCCTTTGAAACACATTGAATTTTCTCCTTTTGAAGGCTTGGTTTGGCATGATGTGAAGGAGGAAATTAACTATAATTAGGGTATGAGGAATTAATCATAAGAAGAGGATATTTTCCGATAAGGTATTCATCAAAAAGTTAGAAAGATAAAAAGAACAAGCCATCAAGGAAATTAAAAAGAAGTTCATGGCTACTTTTAAGATTGATTTGATTATTTTATTTTCTTCTTTCTGTTTCATTATGAACTAAATTCTTTTACGATAGGGTTATAAATGGATCTTGTATGACTTATATTGGGTATTCTTAATTCAAGTCTATTTGGTTTCTTTCACCCTTGTGTTAGTAATTATTGAGTAATTTATGACATTGATTAAATGGTCATTAATCATACTCAATTTATTAAGAGATGTTTTTTATGGAATGGAACCCTCAGTGATTCCCTTGTTTTATTTCATGATGAGAAACCTTAATGAAAAATTGTCATCCTTAGGGTCTTATTAATTGAGATAATTACATGGTGTTTAGCTTTTGTGTTGAGAGATTTAACAAGTATTTGTATGTTGACTAATACTTAAGAAAGATTGATTGACCACCTTAGTGACTTGATAGTGGCATATGGTACATGAACCAAATAGATAAGGATTAAGAACCCAATAGAAGGTTGTCAAGTGAAGTTGAACCCTTAGTCATTCTCATCCATTAATTATCTCTATTAGAATTTCACTTAATTTTCTTATTTGCAGCTTCATTCATCAAGTTTGATTGATTTTCTGGATAATATAAGATACAAGATACTTACTACTTAAAACTCGATCCTCGTAGGAATAATATCTGTACTCGTAAAGTACACTTTATTACTTATGATGTGTGTACTTGCAGCTTAGGGAATTTCTTATAGCACGCATCCATTATCATATGTGCTCTAAAGGAAATGCCAAAGTGAACTTGTGAGTAGTTATTAGGGTTGCCAGCTCATCAATCAAGGAGTTTTTGCATTGTGGGTAGCACTAATGACATTAGGAGCAATTAGAAAAGGGGCAGCATCATGCTCCATCACATTGAAAATTCTAAATAAGGTAAAACCATAAAGGAGTTTGAGGGGAAAAAGATAAGGAAAATGAGAAAAATGAGAGTGATGTGTAGAATGAGATGAAATGGTCAGTCAAGGTATATAGATCCAAGGGTCATCTATATGGACAACTACCTTGTTTATACTAGAACCACTTTGCATCCTCCAATTAATTGTATGTATTGACAACCTATGGTATGTACAGACAACTATGGCCATGTAAAAAAAGAAAAAAAGAAAGGAAAGGAGAAGGAAAGGAAAGAAAAGAAAAGGAAGAGAAGGAAAAAGAAAAGGAAGAGAAAAATAAAAGAGAAAAGAGAGGGCAACCAAACGGAAGGCTATAAAAGAGAACAAAAGAAAAAAAAAATAACGAAAAACCTTAGGATAAAACCAAGAGAAACTGAGAAAGATATTTGAGGGCAATACCAAGAGGACCAAAATGAAATACCATAGGGCAAAATGAAGAGAAACTAAAAGAAATGTTAGAAGGAAAAACCATAAGAAATAGGTTAAAATCTTAAGACCAAAATCGAAGAGTTCCATGAAACAAAGTCCCAATACCTACTAGAAAGTTGCCAAAAGTCCTGCTACCTACTAGAGACTTGCCAATAAACCCTGTACCTAATAAAGAGTTATTATAACACAAACACAACCTTCATATATACTAGAAAGCTTTTGAGGGTATATTGCCTACTACAGAGCTACTCAGAAGACAATCCACTCTAATACCTACTAAAGAGCTGTTAGAGAATAAACACAACCTTAGTACAAACTAGAAATTTGTTAAGAGTTTAGTACCTATTAGAGAGCTACTAAGAAGATGATATACCTCAATACTTACTAAAGACCTGTTAGAGTATAAACACAACTTTGATACATGCTAGGAATTGGCAAGAGTCTTTGTACTTATTAAAGAGCTATTAAGAATGATGATCCACTCTAGTACCTTCTAGAGTGATGCTGGAGGACAAATGCAAATTTGGCACCTACTAAAGAGTTGCCAAGAGCCTTAGCACCTGCTAAAAGAGTTGCTAAGAAAATCGTATCCTTATGTATCCTTTTTCTAATGTTTACATTTTTGTTTAATGCTTTAATATGCCTTTTACAATGGCCATTTTTATTAAATGTTATTTTTCAAGTCCCATAAAAAAAGGTGGGCAAACTGTAAGCATTAGATTTTGGATTGTTAGGATATGAACCCTATGATAAGAATCTTATTGAATTCATCCCCAAAAGGGTGAAGAAAATAATGCCTAAGGAGGGGAAAAACTTAGACAAACCTTTAACTAAACCTCCCTTTTAGAAACCTAAAGCCTTAAAGCCCAATTTGGGAAATTCACAAATGGACTATAAAGCCAATTTAGCTGGCTATACAACTTGAAGGTCTACACATACGATCTATGGTATGTATAAACAACCTACTAAAAGCCAAGCAGTAAAAAGCTTTTGGAATAGTGACCAAGACAATCCAATTACTTATATAGCTAAGTAGTTGTCTATATAAACAACTTGTTGGCCATACAAAAAACTTCAAAATCCTAAGTTTTATATTATTTAATTGTATTTTCCATAAAGAGAGGGAGAAAAGAGAATAGGATGCAATCTGTGTTATACATAACCCCTTTTATATTTATAAATATCCCACCTCTTGATGGGTGAGGAGGAGGCCAATATTACCTTAAGGAATTGTTGTCAAATTTAAAACCTAAAACCTTAAACATTCACCCATTCATACAAGCCTTATAGCCACTCACTTGTACTTAAAGTTTACAGTAAAAGACTAAATTTAACATTTTTGTGCATTGGGACCTTTACATTTTGGAAAAGAATCATATCACTTGGGATGCCTTTTAGGCCATAAGCTAATCCTTAAGCTATTCCAGGCCACAATTTCCCCCTCTTTCTTCTTTCCCTCCTTTTTTTTATTTAAAATTTTTTGCTAGTAGAAAATCCAAGTTTGTATAGACATCTTTGAGGTATGTACAAACTAATAGTTGGTTTATACAAATCATAGACATTTCTTATAAGCACTATTGTTATTTTTTCTTCTTTCTTTAGTCTTTAATCTTTTCCTTTATATTTTAAGCTTAAAGATGGATGGGATGAAGTAAGTTGCAATAACCAAGGACCTCTATTAACCAATTTATCCATATTTTATGATTAAACATCATTTTAAGGGAGATTAATACTCTTAAAAATGGATTGATTACTCCTTCACTTTATCCTATTTATGCATATGTTTGAATGGAACTTCATGAGGAGAGGCTAAGAGGCCAATAACCCTTGGATTTCTTTATTTATTTTATTTATCGATGTATGTTATTTTACATTTTTTTTCATTATAACCATTAACACAATCCTTGAAGGGAGTTGGTTAGTCTCTCTTATAACCACACTAGCTTTTTCTCCATCTCTATGACATGGGTTGTAAAAGGACATCATTAGGTAGTAGGTAATAGGCACCTATGACCCTTATTGAGCCATTATATGTTCTACCCATTTGGTTCCCCAGACTTGTTACACACACACACACTCACCAAGGGGTGTATCTTAGTCCTTTCAATGGCTAGGATTACATCCCTCTTATCTTTGATATGTTATCTATGTTTAAAGGTTGGTTGGGTAACAGTTTTAACACCAAAGACCTTATGATTTCACCTTATATTATGCCTTTGATTAATGCATGCTCTATTTACTCAGTCTCCTTTCACACACACACTTTATGACATTGTATATACCATAAATATATTGCATACTCTTTTGAGGAGCATTCGAGCATATTTTAGTAATTAAGGTAGTATGCTTAGGCATGCATATCATACTTTATGATTGCTCATAATGAGCATCTAGCGCAAGTATTTAAGGTGTCCCATATGTAAGGTAAAGATGGTATTATCTTTGTATGTTAATTTTTCATCATTAGATATAGGGGCTGCCTCTCTCCTTACTGTTAAGTGTTAAGTTATGTCTTATTTTATGGGTTATGGGGGTCAATGATTGCACACTATATTTTTCATTTATGTGATTGCATGAAAACCCTCCATTTGATCATATATCCCTCATCCTTATGGTAAATACTTGTATATATTATGCTTGATATGGATGTGAAAAAAGATGCTAGATATATGTTTATAGGTCATTCTAACATGGATTAAGTAATTATTGAGGAAACAAACTTATAAATGTGAATCATAAATTCTCAAAGGCTAAATCAAAAAGTTCAAGGGGGTGCCTAACTTTTTACCCAAGTCATAACCAATTCTTGAACTTGATCTTTAATGGGTTAAAGATAGATTAGACTTTCTAATTAATCTATTTAAACTAGAATCCATCCTCGCTTTAATTTTATCTCGACCAAAGTTGAGTGGCGATTCAAGTCAATTATTCAAGGTATTATTAAATTATTATCCGTCTAGGCCCTTATTGGCCACTTGATTCTTTAGAAGCTTCTACCTATTGAGAGGCTTTCCCTTGGATCCCTCATTAATCCTCTCAAAAGCCATTAATCAGGGTTGTACCAAAGTATAATCTCATATCCCCTCAACTTTCTCCCTTCATGGTTAATAAAAGATTTAGAGTTGTAAGTAACATTCCATTCATTCCAGCACAACCATAAAAAAGAAATGGTGCTCATAATATAAGGTTAATTTTTCAAGTTTAGAAGGCTTTATTCTTTATTTGTGACTCATGGTGACCTGTATTTGCATCATTGATATCATGTTGTGTATCTTTCATCCCCTATGAATGTGTATACTTGCTTGCTTGATGTGGTTGTGTAAATAGCGTGTGATGCATAATTGGGTTAACATAAACCATATTGATTAATTAATGAGGACAAAACTTATAAAGTGACTCAAGGATTACCCAAAAATGGATCCCTAAATTTGAATGACTTAGGAGTGTCTAACTTCTTCTCTACATTATATCCAACTCTCGAACCCAATCTCTAAATGGGTGAAAATATGTTAGGCCTCTTAAAAGATCTACTTGGACCATAACCTATTCTCATGCATATTTTATCCTAATCAATGTCAGGTGATGACTCCTTTTAGGTATTCAAGGTATTATCAAATTATCATCCCTTTGAGATTCTCAATTGATTGCTTTATCTATGTTATAGACTCTGAAATATGAGAAGTCTATTTTAGGATCCCTTAATGATGTTGGCCTTTGTGCACTAATAAGGGAGGGTTAAACTCATGAAAAATTTAAATTTTGTTGGGTAAACAATTAAAACAAAGTTAAAAAGAAATAATAAAAGAAAATATAACACAAAAATTTATAATGGTTAAAGTGTTAACTAATCCAACGTCTACTCCTAATTCTCCAATTGGATATTTCACTAATACAAAATGGTGTTTTACAAGCTCACACCAAACTTTACACTTTGTGTTTTACAAGGCTTACACATAACCTCATATGTTTTACAAGGCTCACACAAAACCTAGACATGAGATTTTACAAACTAAGATCACTTTAAAACCCAATCCTAAAGGTGTTTAAAGGCTCACACTAAATCTTAACAACTCAATAACAAAGAATAAATAAATGAGAGAGAGAGAGAGAGAGAGTTGAGAAACAAATTTGTAAGAGTTTGGCTATAGTAAATGTTATTCTTTTACATTTAAGTCCATTTGGTGGAGTATTATAGGTTACACCCACCAAAGAACTATTAAAATAAAACTATCTTTATATCTTAAAAGTTAGCGCCTAAATCCTACATTTAATGCTTGTCAAACAAAAGTTGCGATTGAGATAAAAAAAAGTCGCGATCATGGTTCAAGTTTTCCATTGGATTTTACTAGTTAGTGATCCTTTCAATTGTGTTTAGTGGCTAGTTACATATGACACTTCGACATGTTAGCTCTTTTAAAAATCTAATTGTTGGATGCTCTAAGAAGAGTTAAAGGTCGTAGGTGTTATCAATGTGTTGCGAACGTTATTAGGGTTGCACTAGCTAACTTAAGCATTACTGCTCACCGCGAATCAAACTAGAGCTATGGAAATATAGAGTTTTGCAAGTCATGATCGTTACCAGAGAAGTCGTTGTCGTGATTTTTGGATCTTAAATGAATCATATGACATGTGGCTTGGTTTGGATGGATGCTTGAAATCCTTCCAAGGTCATTTAAAGGTAATGGTCACAATTTCGACCGCTATTGAGATTGTGAATCATACTAGACAGGTAATGCCTCACTTTTCTTTGAATAACGATTAATATTTCTTAATAGCGGTCACGATTTATGAATTAATTCTCCATTTAACTTCCAATGAGATTCTTACATTACTTTTGCTT
Source organism: Omphalea diandra (assembly GCA_949677035.1). Classification (NCBI taxonomy): domain Eukaryota; kingdom Viridiplantae; phylum Streptophyta; class Magnoliopsida; order Malpighiales; family Euphorbiaceae; genus Omphalea; species Omphalea diandra. The sequence goes on along the minus strand of CATIWR010137784.1, from coordinate 9,821 downwards.
GCAAAACACTCAAGCAAGATGTTAGAATCTTTCAATTTATGTTCTCAAGATCAAAAGAGAGTTTTGACTTGGGTTTGACCAACCTAGTCCAACAATCTCTCCCTTTTTGATTTTGACAACCTTGATTGAATTGTGCAAAGGATAAATGTGTATTATGCTTAACTTTGATCATATAAGAGTATAAATGACTGTATTGAATGATGAATGAAAGCTTCCCCTCAATGTATACTCCCTATTAATTACTTAGAGAAATAATTTTATCTAGGCCTCCTATTTACTTATCTTTTTTTTTTTTAATATTAAGTGTTGAATGATAAATGAAAGCTTCCTCAATGTATACTCCCCCTTAATTACTTAGAGAAATAATTTTGTCTAGGCCTTTCAATTACTTATCTTTTTTTATTAATATTACTCAATATACTCCAGTTAATTCAATCAAGTCAAATACTTTAGATGTATGCTCAAGTTAATTCAATATGATCAAGTACTTAAGTAAAATACTTTATGTATGTGTGTGTGTATATATATACACTTAAGTAATATACTCAAGTTAATTCAATACGCTCAAGTACTCAAGTCAAATACTTTACATAAATATAGCTTTTCCCTTTTTGGTAAGATCAAAAAGAGAGGGAAGAGAGAATGCATGAATTTCACTGTGAACATAATTTGAGCATTCCATGACATAAAACATTCAATGAAAGCAGAAACTAAACATTTATTTCATTAAAGAATGTTTGATCACATTACAAAAAGGTCTGAAGGAGATTTGAAAATAAAAAATAAAAGTAAAACTTGAGAAAATAAAAAATAGAAGAAGGAAAAAGAAAGAAAGCTAGAAGGTAGGAGATATGTCATCATCAAATTCTTCATCATTGCCTTGGACTTGTGCTTCTTCTTCATTAGGTGGTGCTTGGGAGGCTTCTTCTTTTGCTTCATCATTAGAAAATGCAAAATATAGAAGGTGACAAGGCTTAATCCCAAGTTCATCTTAGATCTCTATCATGTCTCCACAAAGATGTTAAAGAAAGTTAGTCTCTTAAGGACTTTCTTCAATAGCCTTGAGACATTTCTAAGAGAAGAAGAAGGTTTAGAATGATTTAGAAGAAGAAGGTGCTTATGGTCTCACCTTATATTCTTGGGGTGGCTTCTCTTGTGATGCACCTTTTTAAGGTTCTTAAAGCACTAAGCTCTTTCTTTTAGAGGTATGTTATTGTTCTAATTGCCTAACTCTTTGAGCCCCTAGCATATATTGATATGTGTTTAGTTTGATTGCCTTAGAATTACTGAGATAGGTTATGTTAAGAAAATTGGATTAAGAAAGATCAATGAGGCTCATTTATGCTTTAATTTCTAGAGCCAAAGCTCCAACATGCCTATAGATGGCAATAACATGAGATGGGAGGAAAAATTAGCACTTAGGATTTCAGCTCATGTGTTCTAATTGACTAATTAAGTAATGGTTGGTTTGTATACGTTTGTTCAGGAGGAAGTAGTGAAGAAAGGACAAGCCTTTTTGGAAGACTTTTTCATTGCCATCATCCCTTGCATTAATGAAGAATGTGATGATGTGATAAATAAGCCAAACAAATAGGTTTTGATGTTTTTGCCTAAGGATTTCTTTGGGTCATGGTGTTTTTCAATGGAGATTTCACTCCAAAAATTAGGAAAGATGAAATTTATTGAGGAAAAATTTAAAAGAGTGTTCTCCTCATTGGAAATTGAAGAGATAACATAGTTAGGGATAGGTAATGAAAAATTCCTTGCCAAAGCATTTAAATGTCAAACCAAACATACATGCAAGAGAGGAGACATCTTTGCTTATTTACATTGTGCACATGAATTCCCACACAATGTCTTCATACCCTAGTTATTCTCAGTAGATGAATTGAACCCAACTTAAGTTGTTTAGATACCTCTTGATTTCTTCATCTAGGTGGAGAGTATTGAGAAGAAATTTTGAAGGAATCTTATTGGGTTCGATCATCTTCTTCTTATTTGCTTTATATCTTTCTTTTATTCCCTTATAACCCCTCTTATTTTATAGAGAGTGAGGGAGATTCTAAGAAGAGGTGAGGAAAATTAGGCTATTCCCTTACCCTTTTTTTTTCTAGTGAATTGCTTAAGAGCCATTAAAGAGAAAGAAGCAAGATAGTAATGGGAAAAGACAACTTGAGAGAAAGAGAAGAGTTTGAATGAATGAGGAGGCAATAAGTGAAAGGGAAGGAGTTTATGGGGTTTAAATAAGTAGAAAATGAGTTTAAAATATAGGAGAAATAGCTAAAAATGCATTAATGAAGTGGTTACACCATTTGGAGAACTAATGGTTAATGTCCACTGGATTTTCATAAGTCGCGTCCACGAACTACATGTCACGACTGCGATATTTTAAAAAAATATAAGCAATTGTTATAAAATTCTTAGAAAGGTGTGATAATAACCATTTGAAATTTGAATTGTTGTGGTGGTGACTTTAGGTCTTGAGTGAGATACGTGAAAAACTTTAAAAACCAAGCTGACTTCAAAATAACGACTACAACTTTAGGTTTCGATCGCAATTTAAAGGTCATTTTTGAAAAACATTATAAAAGGAAGATTCAAATGAAAGATCGAATCCTAGTGTGGTCTAATTAATATTTTAATGATCAATTCAGACATTTAAGCATAAAGAAAATCAAATTCTACTTAAATTGACACATCAAACACATTAAACTCAACAAATACATCACATTTACATCAATTATAAGAAATAAGTCACCCTAGAATATCAACCAATAGACATATAATGAGATCTATTTCAACCTACAAAGCTTCCATCAAGCATTCCAAGTTCCCTCTTGATGAAGTTCATCCTTTCTTCATTAAGGCATTTAGTGAAAATATCTAAAAGTTGGTGATTGGTGTCAATTAACTCTAACACCACATTAACATTTTGCATATGATCTCTAAGAAAATGGTGCCTAATATCAATGTGTTTGCTTTTTGAGTGTTGGATGGGATTTTTTGAAAGATTTGTTGCACTTGTATTATCACATTTGATGAGAATGTGATTAACATCTTTGCCATAATCCTGGTGTTGTTCCTTCATCCAAAGAACTTAGGTGTAACAATAATCCATTGCCATATATTCCACTTCAGTAGTGGATAAAGCAATTGAAACTTGCTTCTTACTAAACTAAGAAACTAGACATTCACTAATAAATTGGCAAGTTTCAAAAGTACTCTTTGTATATAATAAGATATTGGCATAATCTGCATCCAAATATCTAATAAGACTAAATGATGAATTTCTAACACTAAAGTCCCAAATACAATGTACCATGCAAATATTTCAAGATCCTTTTAGCCACATACAAATGTGATTCCTTAAGACAAGATTGGAACATAGCACACAAGCAAACACTAAATAAAATATCAGGTTTAGAAGCAGTAAAATAAAGGAGAGAGCTAATCATACCTCTATACTTCTTTTCATCAATAGAGATTCATTAGTAGCACTAAATATAATATCATCACCATAAATTTATATAATGAGTGTATCCTTGTTATGCTTCTTCACAAATAATTTTATGTTAACCTTGCCTTTTTCAAAATCATTTTTCAAAAGAAATGAACTAAGCCTTTCATACCAAGCCTTTGGAGCTTATTTCAATCCATGTAAGGCCTTAGCTAATTTGAAAACATGGTTAGGAAATCATGAGATTCAAAACCTGAAATTTATTCAACATAAACTTCATCATCAATGAAACCATTTAAAAATGCAGTTTTCACATCCATTTGAAAAAGTTTAAAGTTCATGTGATATGAAAATGATAAAAGGATTCTAATAGCTTCTAATCTTGCTATAGGGGCAAATGTTTTATCATAATCAATGCCTTTCTCTTGTTTGTAACGCTTTGTAACCAATCTAGCCTTGTTTCTACTTATGAAACCTTGCTCATCCAACTTGTTCTTAAACACCCATTTGCAACCTACAATAGGGTGTTCCTTAAGCCTATGGATAAGTTCCCAAACTTTGTAGTTCTTCTTGTATAGCAATCATCCAACTCTCATAATCAAGAGCCTCATCAATTGATTTTGGCTCAATTTGAGAAATAAAAGCAAGATTGTTATCTAAACTATGCATGAAACGTCTAAGGGAGTAAGTACTTTGGAATATCTTCAATCTTTAGGGAGTTGTTTAGCTCGGTTCTCTTCTTATTAAGGTTGAGTTTGCTCTTACTCTTGTGGTGGCTCATGATCCCAAAAATCAATCACATTTTCCTTGGGTGTTGAGTTTAGCTCTAACTTCTCAAATTCACATACAAGATTGTCAACAAAAGAACCTTTCTCGAGATCAAAATTGCTAAACTCATCAAATAAAACATTCATCGACTCTTTAACTACCATAAACTTTTTGTTAAATACCCTATAAGCTTTGTTATAGGTGAAATAACTAAGAAAAATACCTTTATCAGTTTTTAAGGCAAATTTTCCATAGTTGTACTTAGTTTTAAGAATGTAGCATTTGCAACCAAATACTCTAAGGTATGAAATCTTAGGTTTTCTACCATTCCACAACTCATAAGAGGTTTTATTCAAAATAGATCTTTTAAAGACATGGTTTGTAATATAACATGTGGTGTTGATGGCTTTGGCTCAAAAGTAATTAGGTAAAAAGTATTCATTGAACATTGTTCTTGCCATCTCTACTAATGTGTTATTTTTCTTCTCTACAACACCATTTTGTTGTGGCATTCTATGAGTAGAAAAGTTGAGAGAAATTCCATTTTTCAAACAACAATTTTCAAAACTTTCATTTTGAAACTTTTTTCCATGGTTACTCCTAATAGAAGAAATGAAGTAACCTTTATCACTGTGAACTCTTTTGATCTTAAAAGCATCAAAAGTGTTAATCTTATGAGCAAGGAATAAGACCTAAGTGAATATAGAGTAGTTAATAACAAGTACAAATGTATAGTATTTTCCATTAAGACTACCATTTTTAATGGGTCCAACTAAGTCCATATGAATAAGATGAAGAGGTCTAGAAGTACTTACAATGTTTTTAGCTTTATAGGATGTTTGGTGTTGCTTACCTATTTGATAAGGTCCACATGTCATGTCCTTTATGAGCTTGATCTCTGGAAAGCCATCAACTAGCTCTCTTTTTAATAGATGTTGTAGAAGCTTCATGCTAGCATGTCCTAGTATTCTATGCCAAAACTAAGATTTATTACTAATAGAGACAAGACACTTGAAGGATTGATTAGCTAAATTGTCTAAGTTAATTAGGTAGGTATTGCCTCTCCTTTCACCCTTAAAGATTATCTTCTTATCCACCAAGGAAGTAACCTCAACATTCTCTAAGATCAAAGGTGAGTTTATTACCTTTATCACATAATTGACTTGCACTTAACAAATTATGTTTCAAACCCTTAACTAAATGAACATCGTCAATCAGAGAGCAACCTTTCTTACCAATAATTCTAATGCTAATGACCTTACCCTTGACATTGTTCCCAAATGTGACATTGTTACTATTCTTTTACTTGATGGATGTAAATAGCTTTCTATTTCCAGTTATGTGCTTTGAGCAACCACTATCCATAAACCAATCATTGTCTTTCTTAGTGGCTCCTAAGCATTCCTACAAAACAAAATCATTTTACCTTTGTTTAGGTACCTAAGCATACTTGGTTCCTTAAGGGGCTAGGCTTAGAAGGGTCCTCTAATTTGAGATGTGCCTTCCTAAGGTAGCAAAAGACATTATTGTGCTTGTATTTCATGCAATAATAGTATTAGAGTTTAAACTTGTAAGTCTTTCTCTTATAAGCAACTTGAGTATGAGTAAGAGGCCTTCTCATACTTTAGCTATGTTGACACATGCATGTGAAAGAGTGGTAAGGAGTAAAAGAGAAATTTTTATGTGTGTGCTTTTGAGCATGTCTCTTGGTATACATGTATGCATGATTTCTCTTTGACTCTTAACTTTAGAGTCTTAGAGAGCCTTCCCTTTACCCTTAGGCTTAGTGTTTTAAGCACTTCTCTTCCCAATCAACTTTATGCTAGAGGTTTAAGGTGTAGAAGCTCTAATGAATGTGGGATAAGAGGATGTAGAAGATGAAGCCCCATTGAATCAAGTCCATAATTTATAAGGGGTGGTCTTTAAGATACTATAAGTGTATCTAAAGCTTATTTTCCTTTGTGAAACCTAGATATGAAGTTCCTTAACTCTATAACTTCATATTTCACAGAATCATTTTCTTTTCTTAAAGAGTCAAGAGAGAATAAAGTTTTAAAAATGTTTTCCAAAGATTTCTTGAGTTCTTTATTTGAAGTTCTCAAGTCATTTACAAGCTCATTTAAACATTTAAATTCATCTTTTAGTTTTGAACACTTTTTCTTATAAATCTTCATTTTTTGTTTATATTTATCGTATATTAAGGATATAGCATCAATAAGTTCATCATCTTCATCCTTAAATACATCATATTCATCACAAAAATGGGAAGAAGTACTTACCTAATATGAGTTGTCCTCTCGAGCCATGAAGCAAAGTTGTCAACTTCTTCTTCTTCTTCTTCTTCTTCTTCTTCTTTATTTGAATCATCATCCCAAATGGCCTTGAAGCTCATCTTTTTCTCCTTTTTCCACTTCTTCTTCTTAAGCTTAAGACATTTGCATTTTATATGACCTTGTTTTTTGCATTCAAATCAAGTCACCTCACTTTTCTTTTCTTTCAAGGTGGATGATGAAGTCTTTTTGAGGTTCCTTCTTTTTTTTCTTCTTGTTATGAGCTATTTGTCGGTCACTATTCATTATCCTTCATAATGAAAAGCTTCCTACATCTCCAATCTACTAGATTTTATAAAAGTTGTACCTTTATGATAGTTTTCTAGAGCCTTTCATATTGCATGGGTAGTTTGATGATATTAGACTTTTTCAATCTCTTCTCTTGACATGGAGCTCAAGAAAATCGTGATTGCCCTCTTGTTCTTCCCATTTGACTTTCTATATGCTTCAACTCATTCTTCTCTTGGGAGTTGTTTTTCTCTACCATCCACAACTTTAGTGGATGGCTTTCATTCTTTAAAAACAATGTCCCATAAATCCACCACATCACTATCAAGATATATCTCCATTCTATACATCTAATGAGTATGGTTGGAACCATCAAAAAAAGGCTTGAGGTGTGAGTGGATTCCTTCTTATGCCAAGATTTTCTCTCACACAATTAAGGCTTGAGGTGTGACTGAATTCCTTCTTATGCCATTATTTTCTCTCACACAATTCAGGCTTGAATTGAGGTTAGGTTCTGATACCACTTGTTGGCTTTTGTGCACCAAGAATGGAGGTTGAATTGGTAGAGATTCAAATTTTAATGGGTAAGTAATTAAAGCAAAGTTAAAGATAAATAGTAGAACAAGAGAGAACACAAAGTTTTACAGTGGTTTGAGTGTTAACTAATCTCACATCCACTTTTCAATTCTCTAATTGGGTATTTCACTAACAATAAATGGTATTTTATAAGCTCACACTAAACTTTACACTTTGTGTTTTATGAATTATTTTACAAGGCTCACACATAACCTATACAAGAGTTTTTACAAACTAGGATCACTCTAAAACCTAATCCCAAAGGTGTTTAAAGGCTTTTTAAAGGCTCACACCAAACTTTAATAACTCAAACATAAAGAATAAATAAGAGAAAAAGATGTGAGAAATAAATTTGTAAGAGTTTGGCTATAGTATAGTAAATGTTATTCTCTTGTATTTAAGTCGATTTGGTGGAGTATTAATATGTTACACCTATCAAAGAATTATTATAAACAAAACTATCTCCATAACTCAAAAGTTGGCGATAAAATCTTATATTTAATGCTTGTTAGACAAAAGTCACAATCATGACAAAGAAGTTGTGATCACGATTCAAGTTTCACTCTAGATTTTGCTAATTCATAATCGAGATCTTCGATTGTGTCTAACGGCTAGTTACACATAGCACTTCAGCATTAGCTCTTCATTAGATTTTTTTAAGGAGTAGTTGAAGGTTGTGAGCGCTATTAGAGTTGCACTGGCTAACTTGAGCACTACTGCTCGCCACAAATCAAACTGGAGCTATGGAGATTTGGAGTTTGTCAAGTCGTGATCGCCACCAAGGATGTTGTTGTTGTAATTTTTGGATCTTCAACAAATCATATGACACGTGGCTTGATCTAATTGGATGCTTGAAATCCCTCTAAGGCCATTTTAAGGTAGCAATTATGATTCCCATCGTGACTGAGACCGTGAATGATACTGGACAGGTAGTGCCTCACTTTTCTTTGAATAACAGTCACGATTATGAACCAATTTTGAATCTTTCTTTGTTCAACTTCCAACAAGATTCTAACTTTACTTTTGCATCCAAAATACTCAAGTAAGATGTTAGAACCTTTTAATCCATGTTATCAAGATCAAAAGAAAGTTTTGACTTATATTTGACCAACCTTGTCCAACAAATGATTTTCTCAAATGTCATTTTTTAGGGGATCACACAAAGTGGAATTTCATATCTTCTTGGTCCTTTGATGGTCGATAAAAAGTTTAAGAGTTGAAAGTAAGATTCTACTTGTTTGAATATATTATATCGTGCATCATCATTGTATGAATTGCATGTCTCTATATTTATAAATATTTTCTATTGAGATTTTATGATGCTATGAAATAATTATAAATTTAAAAAAGAATAGGAGAAAACACATTGATATTATATATTTACTCAATAAATATAAGATTGTATTTAAAAATAAAAATACATTATCATAAATTTTAAAATTAAACCATTTTACATACATTATCATAAATTATTAAAATATTAGTTCAAATCTTAAAATATCATCTACAATTGCTAGAATAAGAATCATCAAAATATTCTGAAAATTGATAGATGATGATAGAATTATTTTTCTAATTCTAGTAATAAAATAAAATAAAATATTAATCTCTTTTTTGTTAGTATATATGTGGTTTTATGTGTACATATATATAACTAAAAACTTATTTTTTTGAAAACTTAATCATTCAATAAATTTTTTTTCAATAATTTTTAATTGATTTCTAATATCGAACTTGATTAATATTAATTATCAATTTGACTTATATTTTAAATCACAAAACCTTAAATGATTCTATTAAAATAAAGAAAATAAGAAAAATATTATAAAATTTTTAAAGCTAGAAAAATAGAAAGCTTAACACAATATTTTAATTTTCTTTTTTATCAAAATAAAATTAATTATATTATAGTTATACAATAAACCAACATAACTCTTTTTATATTATTATATAATATTTTAATATGAAAAATTCTGGAGCTACATGTGGATATTATTTTTATATATAATATTTTACTTCTTTATATTTTGTGTAATTTAATTTTAATTATTATGTTTTTAAGAATTAAAATTTTAACACATAAAAATTCATAAGATGTATGTATGTATGTATGTATGTATGTATGTATGTATGTATGTATGTATGTATGTATGTATGTATGTATATGCATATATAAAATTAAATATCTTCATCCTTAATAAATTATTTAGACATCAAATTATGTTATAATACATTAATTAAATTTATTAATTATAATATATGATATGATGATATTTTTCTAATTTTTATAAATGGAAATAACTAAAATTAATAATTAATAATTATTTACTTTTTATTTATTTCTTTGCATATATATATATATATATATATATATATATATATATATATATATATATATATATAATAAACTATTTAGTATGATTATAAAAATACACAAAAATTTTAAAAAGAAACTAAAAGAA
>CATIWR010137781.1:0-28665 GCA_949677035.1 Omphalea diandra | reverse complement strand
ATTACAATATATTCCTAAAGATCTGCTATATATATCTCTAAGAATCTGCTATATATCCCTAAAATCTGCTACAAAAATATATATACCATAATTACAAAGATATATACAGTTATGGAAATAATATGTCAACTATGCTAATAGTGACAACGGTAATAACTATGGAGGTGACAATGGCAACACCAGCTACAGGCAACATCTCATTTTTAACTCGTTCTATTTCTCGTTCTTCTTTGCAATTCGACTAATTATCTCATTCTAGTTTTGAATTATCCAGTTTAGTTTTAACATGAAAGCATAATTACTTTATGATCAAAGGCATGATGCTTCACATGTTGACTAGTGCTAGTGGGTTTTTCAAACAAATATTTTCCAGCTCATTATTTATCTTTAGGCGATTCTTTTTCAGGTGTTCCATCTAATAGGATTCTCCCTCTTTCTTTTCTTTTCTTTTCTAAACCCTCGAGGAATTAAGATGTACAGTGGTGTCTTAGGCTCACTCCCAAGTGTCTTTTCTTCATTGGGTTCCCATGTTCTGATTTGATGATCAACAATAGTAGGGTCAATAATGATCTTGAGGGTGCCAAGTTATTGCCATAAGGATATTGATATAATAGGATATTAAGGGTCAACTGTGTTTTGATTATGCCATAAAAGTTTATGTTGATAATACAAGTTCGCATCCAAACCTATCAAAATTCAATTTTGGTTTAAGCAAGAACTCCAAGTGCATTTTTTTAAAAGAAAGAAATCTCGAAATTATCATTGATTCTTTGACTGAAAAAGCAATTCCAAGCATCATGGACACGACGAGAGCTAATCCAAGAACGAGAGTGCCCCAGAAGTCCTCAATTATAGCCGACAAAGGACCCCTCTTCCCTTAGCGACCAAGAAAGGTCATAATCCTATGAATGCGACGATCACAACGTAGTGACTAGTGAGTGCAACACGCTTTGGCCAAGTGGTATCCTTATGTCACCAAGGAATTATGGTGACTCTATCTTACTTGAAGGGACCATTGCGTGCTAGAGTTGGTGACTGTCTTTATCACCAGTTAATTATTATTGGCATCACTCAAGGACACATTTCTAAACTCTACTACGACCTAGTGTACTATCATGGTTTGCCAGCATTATTTGTTGGAATGCAGCTGAAAGGTGTAGATAGTGAAAATGATTTGTGCATTATGTTGAAAAGCCCATCTCTTATTGAGAAACATTAGAACATGAAGTGTGACTATTCCAGTGTCACACAACTAACTGATTGAAGCATTGAAGCTGTTGAGCATTGCCCCCTTAAACAACAATTAATTACTAGTCCCGGCCACGTTTTGATTGAATCGGGCATTGCTTCACTTTCAGTACTTACAATAAAGTGTTAATGCCAATCCAATCGAGTTTAATTGGTTTTCTCGTTCTTTTCATTTATGATTATAATATAGTCTATCATACAGATTTAGCTCATTATAATATACTTATTAGACCTTATATTAAAAAAAAGTATTAATTAATTTAAATGAAAAGCACTATCACTATTGGTAACACAGTTATCTCTGAATTTGTTTTATTTTTTTTTAAATTTATAGTAGGCATAGTCTAATAGAAACTAATTCCACCACAAAATAATAGACTAATTTAAACTAAAAATCTTTAAACTTCGAAAAGAGCTTACACTCGGCTATTAAGATAATATGATTTTGTCAGATGTCAAGTCTTAATCAGAGGCAATGATTACTTTTGTGTAAAAAAAGATATATATTTTTTTAGAAAAAAAATAAAAGAAATAATTGAATGGCATATGGCTAGTTTAGCTACCCTCAGGATTTTTGTTCAACAATATACAGATTCCCTTCTGTTTAGGAAAGAAAAATGGAATGCAAGCGATATTCACTGTTGCATTTATGTTGAGTCAAACTTTAAGGTATTTTTATAGATAATGCTGTAGGATATAAACGTAGGACTCCAATTCTCAATCCTTAGAGAATACTTTTGGATTACCCAACTGTTAACCAATTTTTTGATGCCCATTTCTCCTGAAGTGCATATGTACTTTCTTTTTACATGTAGCGCAGCATTTTCTGTCTCTCACGAGAGGATGGGCATGGGTCAGATCAGATTTCGCATCCGTATCTGACGGTCCCTACCAGAAAAGAACATATGGGGTCGGGATAAGTCGGGTGCTGAGGCGGGTCGGATAACATTTTCCATTAAAATTTTTTAAGAGTTAAAAATAAATATAATTAAGAATTTCTTGTTTCATTTTCTTTTTAATATTATATTTCATATATTTACACTATATAAATGAAAATAATGTTAAAATCAATCCCACATGAGTGTATAATAATTTAGATTTAATTATTTAATTGGTTAGATCTAGTATTTTAACAATAATTAATCCAAATTCATTAAAACTCACTTCATATGTGAACTTAAATTCTACTTGATTGAAGTATCATTATCATTTCTATTATAATATCATAGTAAATTTTATCTTCCATTACTGTCAAAGTAAATTTAGCCGGTTCAATTTATTATCTCTACCCTTTCTATATAGTATCAAAATAAGTTCAGCCTAATTCAATCTCAAGCATTTAAGGGTCAATCTCATATTAGATTAAAGAGATGAATTGACAATTCAAATTCAAAGCCTTGACAATTTAAATTCAAAGTCCAATCCTCTCTTATATGCTATTAGAGTAAATTTAGTTTAATTTAATATCTCTACCTTTTTAAGTAGTATTAAAGTAGGTTGGATCCGATTCAATTTCAAAAATTTAAGATCAATCTTACATTAAATTGGAGAAATTAACTTACAATTCAAATGCAAAGCCTTAACAATTTAAATTCAAAGTCTAATTACCACTTAACAATTTAAATTCAAACATTTAAGATCAATCTCACATTGAATTGGAGAGATTAACTTACAATTCAAATGCAAAGCCTTAACAATTTAAATTCAAAATCTAGTTACCACTTGAAGGGAAGTATTACAATCAATCCTACATCAAAAAACTACTTTATTTGTGGATTTAATCTCTACGCAATTCAAATATTTTTTACCTTTTTTAACAGTAAAAATGTTTATGATATGAAAATATAACTTGATAAAGGTCGTATTACGACTGTCAATAAATCATTTACATGAATATCATTTGAAGAGGCATAAGTGTTGAGTTCGCTCATAACTCATCTTATTATATAAAACGTTTATTTGATATTTTTATGATGATTCATGTGGTGAATTGCGAACTAGAGATCCACGCTCAAACAGATTGCTAAACGGAAAATGTTCTTACCTTTCCATCTAGGTTCACCAAGAGTGCACCCTCCACCATAGCAAAGTGAAAGCTCCTTCTCTAGGAATCATCCCACTATCTACTAAAGCTGGTGGGATATAAATGCAATACATATCACAACCATGTTATTTCACATCTATATCACGCATGAATACTCAAGTAGCGGTAATTTTACCTTACCAATATGTATAAAAGAGTTTGGGTGGGATTAGAGGTGGCAAAGTCCTATCAAGTTCAAGTCGTCCGAGTTTCGAACAAATTTAGGTTGTACATGCAAAAAAGGATTTAAGGTTCAGTTTTACTCTTAAAATTGATATTTCGAGTCGAATCGGGTCATTTATTATTCAATTTTAAAAAGTCAATTTGAATTTTATCATTTATGCAATATTTTCTGATGTTAAGAGAGAAATAATAATTTTCTTTTAAAAAATTATTTTTAGTAAAATAAATTTTTATTCAATTTTTTTATTTAAATACTTAATAAATTAAATATAATTTATTTTTTTAAGCAAAATGACTATATATAATGAAACAATTGAATTAACTTCATACAAAATTATATTCAAGTCATAGATCATAATTTAAATTAATTTACAACAAACACAGTGTTCAATGATAGAAAATCATTCATTTATAAAAAAAATTTTGTGTATTATGATAAAAATTTGTGTAATGAAATTAGATTTATCTTGATATGTGATTTTATTATGATAACAATGAAATTTATTGCAATTATTATAAAAAAAATAAGTAAAATTGGATAAATTTATGAGAATACAAATTTTGTCCCAGGACTTTTCAATTTTTCTATTTTGGTGTCTAGACATTTTTTTTTTGTTCAATCAAGTTTCTAAATGGGTAAAATCATTTTCAATGTAGTGTTTTCTCTAATTAGTGGCTGCTTGAATGTTTAATAAGCAAAGTGAGACCGATTTTATTGTCACGTCATCATCTGAAAATTAAAAAAGAAAAAAAAAAGAAAATACTTTTTTTTTCCTAGGGCATTAAGGACTATTTGAGGGGTTATTAAGGGCATTTTTGTTTTTTTTTCATCTCTAGACAACGACTTATGTGTATCGTCTTATATGACAATAAAACATGTTCCACTTTTGCTTACTAAGCATTTAGGCAAACACTAATTGGAGAAAAACACCACAATGAAAAAATTTTTACATGTTCAGATACTTAATTAAACAAAAAATGTGTATAAATACTAATATAGAAAAAATGAAAAAGTCGAGATAACAAATTTCTAATTTTTTTTTAAATTTCTTTTGCATATTAAATCATTTAAAAAATTATGGTAAAAATATAGCTTACTTATTAAAAAATTCAAATCTTTATACAATTTTAAATTATATTCAACTCTTTCAATTGAGTCAATTACATTGTAATTTGATAAATTTCAAGTCAAAAATAAAATTTAGTAAAGTGCATTTAGATTCAGTTGAACTTTACACTTTTTTAACTAATTCAATTAAACTTAAAATTAAGTTTACAGTTTAATTAATATACTACTTTATTCAATTTAATCTTATTTTTACTTAATTAAATTTATTATGTACTTTGTATGATGAATTTTAATTTTGTATTTAAATTTAAAATTTTTAAAATTTAAATTTATAATTCATAAAATCTCTCAAACTCCAATTTTTAAAAAAATTTCTCTCAATTTTATTAAAAAATAATTTTATATTTTAAATAATAAAAATTTGTGCAATTGACTCAATTAGAAATTTTAAATATAATTAAAATTTCGCAAAAAGGTTTGAATTTTCTTAATCATTGAATCCACAAATTTTTAACTCAAAAATTTTTGTCATAATAAATGTGTATATAAGATAAATTATGACATGCAATCTTTCATTATAATATTTTATCACAATTTAGTGCCAACTAAATTACCTATAAGGAGAAGTAATATTGTCATAATAATATTTATCATTGTGTATTAAATAATTTAAAATTATGATAAACTTATTTTATCACAATAAATAATTTTTATTATTACTAAATAATTTATCATAATAAATTATAATTTAGGCATATAAAAAAGTGCAACAAAATTAATAAATTTATTAAAATATAAAAATTTCATACTTTAAATAAAAATATCAAAGTAAATAATCTAAATATTTTTTGAAATAAATTTCTTTCTTGTTTATTTTAATTATTCTACCTTTTGTATATTTAATAATAATATTGTCACTGAGTCAATTGAGTTGAGACACGAATTAACCCATTTCAATTAATTTTGACTCGACCTATCAGAGTTGATTTTTACATGACCCAACTCAATAAAAAAAATTTCGGATTTGCCCGGATCAGAATCGGATTCAAATTACTTTTTTTGAAGCAAATTCAGATCAGGTCAGAAACTGTCATCTCTAGATGAGATTTGCTAAAACTTTCCTATCCTGCAAACTTTTAACTTGCTTATCAAATCTTTATATTTTCAAAATTTTAAAAAATTAACAAAATTTATTTAAATATAGACTTTCTATTTAAAATTTTACTTTTAATTTTTTATTCAAAATTTTTTTTATATGATCTTAACTTTCTATTTAGAATTTTTACTTTTATATTTTTCTTATTTTGAAATCTTTTTTATATAATAGTTATTTTTTATTTTTGATATGATAATTTTTTATAATATAATATAAAATAATAGTTTATTATTTTATTATACACAATTATTTAAAAAATAATAAATATTAATTTAAGATTGAGTTGATAATATATATATTGATTGAATTTAAAATCAAAATTGATTATTTTATTAAAAAATAAAATTAATTATAAATTAAGTTAGATTTATCTATTCCTTTCGCTTGATCTATAGTAAACTAGAATTGAAAAAATTAAAATTTATACTATCTTATTTATAATCAAATGGAATATTATATGCCCTGTCAAGATAAAGTAAAATGTCCATCCCCACTTTCAGGTCCGCAAAAAGTTGTGCACCACAGTTAAAGCGCTCCATCGATCAACTGTCAACTTCCATCACACGTCACTAACTGCCCAACACTTTCGACCCAAAAAAAAAAAAAAAAACTAACTGCCTAGCACGATAGAACCATCTTCCCATTTGACACAAGAATACAAACAAACAACCACCGCATATGAAAAATCCTCATTTTTAATCTCATTTTTGTTTTCAAAAAAACAAAAATCCTCATTAAATTCCCTTTAACGCATACCTCATTACCACAAAACACAAAATCAAATAAAATTCTTGGACGAACCTAGGCAATAGAACCACCCCATATAATGAAAATCAATTACATATAATTTTGTTCTAAAAAATAATTCCCACTATTTCAGCATATGTTATAATTTTATTGATTAATAATCCATAGACAATATGGTGTATTAAGTCCATACCAAAAATTCTCTAAAATCATACTAATGTGCAAAAATTATAAATTTGCAAAACATGGCAATCCATTAATTCCTGAAATCAGAAGAAAAAAAACAAGCACAAACTATAGGTATAGTAGTAATTAGTAATTAATCAAACCCAATTAACTTGTTGCAACTTGGCCATCTAGTTTATTGGAATTACTTTCACCTCGCCAACTCCAAACTATGTCTGTCAAGGCAGGCCTAACATCCTCTTCCCAGAACTTGGTGTACTCAAGAGTGTCACCGGACGACTTAGAGAACTCGACTACCGCCACCTGTGGTGCTACCTCGAAAACCTCTGCCGTCACTGCCAGCTTCCCTTTCCTTCCTTCCACTTTCCCCTGCATTTTCACCTTAAATTCTGCATCACTCGCCACTCTAAAATTCAACTCCTTTGCCGCGGATTCCAACTTAGTCAAGATCACTGGCGCGGGATACTTTGATGTGAACTTAGGACACGATCTTTTCTTGTTTTCGAACAAGCTAGAAAGATCAAATCCTGATGACATTGCAGATATGAACTCAAATGCATTATAGAAAGGTGGAGAAGGTTTTACCTCTGATAACTTCTCTTCTCCAATGTCATCTGAGTCATTAGAAACCGTAACCGGCCTAATAAGCCCTTCTCGGAACCAAGGATTTTGCATTATACGAGGGATTGAAATCCTCTTCTCAGGATCAACAACAAGAAGCTTGGAGATCAAACTCCTAGCGTCAGGAGAAATCCATGGAGGAAACTCGTACTCCGCTTTGAATATCTTCATATACATCTTCATCAAATTAGCATTTTGAAACGGCAAGTACCCAGCAAGTGAAACAAATAGAATGACACCACATGACCAAATATCAGCCTTTGCACCATCATACCCTTTTTTTCTTAACACCTCAGGGGCAACATAAGCAGGAGTACCACATTGTGTATGCAACAACCCGTCATTCCAGTGCTGCTCCGGCGAGGCGGAGAGGCCAAAATCTGAAACTTTTAAGTTCCCTTTCTCGTCTAATAGCAAATTTTCAGGCTTTAAGTCACGATGAGAAACTCCACGACTGTGGCAGTAATCAACAGCACTAATTAGCTGCTGAAAATATTTTCTTGCTACGTCTTCCTTCAGCTTACCTTTCTCCACTTTAGCCAACAACTCGCCACCTCTGACATATTCCATTACGAAGAATACTTTTGATTTAGTGGCCATTACTTCTTTGAGTTCTACTATGTTTGGATGCTTGACGAGGCGCATGACCGATATTTCCCGCTTCAATTGTTCCATTAGTCCTTGCTTCTTGACCTGGTCTTTATGGATGACTTTTATGGCCACGTTTTCTTGGGTTGATAGATTTTTACCTTTGTAGACTTTGGCGAATGTTCCTTGGCCTAACAGCCTGCCCATTTCGTATTTCCCAAATAGGATGTGCGTTCCTCCATTGATATGGCATTCTTTTTGACCTGCTTGCTGTGTTTCGACCTCCATCGCTGATGATCTTGTCTGATTCAGAAGGACAAGAAAGAAAACATCTTTATGCTACAACGGGAGAGAGGATGAATGGCTATCATGGGACTTCTCATTTTCCCGGAAAATTTTGTGGGATCAAAGTAACAATAGAAGATGTTAATTTCAGTTACGAGAAATGAGATTTTCCGAGAAAATGTTTTGAGGGAGTTCTAGGGTGGAAGGTTGGAATGATGAAGATGTTAGGAGAAGAAGATGGTGGTAGGGTTGGCGAGAAAATATTCGCGTACGGAGGAAAATGAGGGAAGTTGAAGGGAATTGGTTTATCCAGTTGCAGCGATGGATTTGGTTGGGGGAGGGGGGGGGGCGCGGGGCGCATATGGAAATACGCAGAAGTGTCGGGATTTAAATTTACTTCATTTCTCAGGATTTAAATTTAAGGAGTCGATTGCTTGTGAATTCTAAAAGGAAAACAGCTAAAAAATATTGAATTTCGGTGTTTGATTTATATTAAAAAAATCATAAGTTATATGTCTAAACTTGCGAGTTTTACTCTCACTTTTCTATCTATATGGAAAAGTAGAGAAAATTGTTTTCCCATGATTATTAAAAATCATATAATTATATATTAACAAATAAATTCTAAATTAATGTAATTATAACCTTGTATATATTTTTATTTATTAAACTAAAAATTATATATTTGTATAAAATAATTTTAATTAAAATAAAAATATAGACTATCGTTTAATTTTGATTAAAATAATTATTGAACTATATATAAAAAACTATAGCTTCTTACTAGTTCATTGAGTAATCAAATCATTTTTAAATTTTCATAAATTTTTATTTTCATAGACCATATATTTTGAATTATTAATATGTTATAGTTATTAAGTACTTTTTTAAAATAAGAGAATAATTATTTAGTACTGTTGAATAATAACTATTAAATATATTATACTAGATTATTATATTTTATAATATTATTATATTATAATATTATTTATATTTTATATTAATTTAATTATAAATTATATTAAATTATATATGTAATAATATTATATTTATTATATATTGTAATATTATATATTATAATAACATTTCATAAATTGATTATTATCATATTTTCTTTTATAAAATTTTTTGTATAGATTAATTAAATAAAAACATGCAATTGCATTAGAGGTATAATAGTAATTTATGTTAATTTTTGTAAACTATCCTATGTATAAATTAAAAATATTAATTTTAAATTGTTTAAAAAAATTTATATTCAACTAAACACAAAAATTTTACATTTTTAGAATTATTTGCTTAAAAAATTGTTTTTATAGAAAAATAATTTCAAATAAAAATATTAAAATTAGGCAACCATACACCCAAAGAAGGTACTCCGGGTCACTCTGTTTGTCATCTTTTCTAATTCTGAATGCTTTCAGGTCTCTAGTGAATCTCATTAAAAAAAAAAAAAAAAAGAAAGAAAGAAAAGTCTCTGGTGAAGACTGAAGTTTCTGGCCTGGGTTTAGTTATCTTATTGTTTTTGAATTCGTGAATTGTGCTTATTATTATAATAATAAATTTTACATAAATTTAATTATTTATTTTTATTAGATATCAATAATAATAAAATTTTATTATTATTTATAAATATATTATTATTTTATAAAAAATATATCTAATTAATTCTTATCAAATAAATAAACTAGTAAAAATAAATAATTATAATTAAATTAATATAACAAATTTCAATAATAATAATATAATTTTTTGATAAAAATAAAAAATTTGCAATTTTACTTTTTCTTTTATTAGTTACTTTTTTCTTAAAATTTGAAAGTTTTTTTATTATTAAAATCCTAAATAGAACTAACACGAAAATTTTTTAAATTATTAAATTTCTTAAATTATTTTTTACTTAAATAACTTTTTATATCATTAAACTATAGAAGTAAGTACGTGAAAATATGTAGAAATATCACGACTTAAAATTACTTTGTTTTCTTTTCTTATTTTCAATAATGAAAAAAGCTAAAATCCTGAAATTTTCTTTTTCTGATTTTTTGGTACCGTGTGGGTAGATTCTCAGTTGCTGATTGCTGCGCTTAAGAGTTCTCAGATTGTTAGTTGATGAATGTAAAGTCCTGGCCAAGGACATAGGCAGTTGTTTGTTTACTTTTGCTCGACGATCAGCGAACCAAGTTGCTTATCTCTTAGCCCGAGCTGCTGGTTCTGTGTCTGATTGTGGGGAATGGTCTAGCCCTCCCCAGTTTATTGTTGATGCTTAGGCTCTTGATTCCGCTTAATGAAAGTTTATTTTATTTTCAAAAAAAATAAAATAAATGGTGCCGTGGGTCATCTGTCTAATCTTGAATGCTTTTTTATAACAAATCTATAAATCAACTCAATTTTTGATCCAAAATTAGAAATCTATTCAAGATTTGTTTTACCTTAATACAATATAGTAAAAACTTACCTACATTAGATATATATCACTTCATAACTACCTAATAAAAAATTATCTCTATACTCTTTCTTTTTTAAAACAAATATGCTCATATTCTCATTCAATATAAATATATTTATTTTATTAATTGCATATATACATTCAATATAAATAAATTTTTCTCTATAACGTATGATTTGCAACTTATTCAATGTCAAAATATATAAAATCAAAAAAGACTTTTAACTCACTTGGGTTTGATTCGTTTACCAATTTATATAATTATGGTAGTTATGGGGCAAATCATCGATAGTAAAAATGCGTAATTAGAATCAGAAGACAACTACTAGGAAGAGATTGGGGGGGTTATGTTAGACGCATTCAAATAAAGTTATTTTTGAATTAAATTTAAATTATATTTTTAAGTTAAATTTCAATCGAATCATTTGAAATACCAGTGTAGGATTATTAAATTATAATGCAAAAAAAATTATTCTTAAGTTAGATTGGATTGGATTAATTTTAATTTTAATTTTTTAAAATTAAAAATATTATTTTAATTTTAAAAATTTAAATATTTATAATAACTTAAATTAGATCAAATTTTAGAATTGAATTGGATTTCACTTAGAAATTTTGAATCGTTTCAATTTTTTTTAAATTAGATTAAATTGAGTTTGAATCATTTTTTTAAACTGATTCAAATTGAATTGAGCAAAAGACATAAACATCAATCATAAATTGCAAAACAGTGTTATTTTGGACTCCAGTTTGAATATCCTTCAAATAAATTTAGGCAAATGAACAATCAATTTAAATAAATTTATAAAATTACCTAAATAAGTTAATGTATAGGGTCTAGAAAATGTGCAAAAGACCTAAAAATCAATCATGAATTGCAAAGCCTTCAATAAACTAAGGTAATTAAACGATCCATTGAAATAAATTTATAAAATTACCCTAAATCTTACCCATCAAATATGAAAAAAAATTATAAAATCACTCTCAATTTGCTATTTTATAATATTACTATAATTTCTAACTCATTTTAATCCATTTAATATAAATATTTTAAATATTTAATTAAAAATAAATTATTGAGATTTACTTTTAATAATAGGTAATTGTTTGAATTTTTTTAATAAAATCTCAACCAGTCACTTGAAGTGAAAAATAAAAGTTATTTGGATGACATTATATTTTTTTTTATTAATATACACAACCAAGCACGAGTTAGTGACAAACCACACTCATTCATAAAACCATGACATTATGTTAATTCAAACTTGAGAAAAGTCTAAACCCATCGTCACGCATTATAGTTTAAAGAACATTGATTTGGATATGGCATGTAGATGAAATAGAATATAGGATATTCCAAGGATATACTATGAATCTTATATAATTAAGATGCAGATAATAAGTATCATTAATTGTTAAATTTTAAGTCGTAATCTTAATGATAAAAAGGGATATTAATCAAGTGGACCCAGCAATTACTACCCAATAACATGATGATAGTATTCAGAGTGGCAAATAAAGATGTTCAAATAGCAATTAGTAGTTGTGGTCCTTTTTTTTGACATAAACTTTTAATCATCAAACCACTAATCCACTGTATCGTCACTCATCAACCCCCCACCACCACCACACATAATTTGGTGTCCCATTACAAATTCTTGACCAACAGAACTCAATCGAAGTCTAGTATTGACCCAGTTATAATTCTAGAAGAATGTTTCGCATTTCAATGGGGGGGAGGGGGGGATGGGCATAATTTTCATAAAATTTCATCCAACCCAATTTGCTTTAGTTTCATCTTTCTTTTCTATTATTATTTGGATTAGTTTAGCTACAACCTCACAATCATAAAAATGATATGAATATTATTGCATTAATTTTTTTAAAATGGAAAAGAATTGTTATTATTCAACTAAGTAGACAATAAATCAATAAAATAATCAAAATTGATAATTTTCATATGTAGAGGTATAATCATATTAACAAAATAATAAATTTAGCGTTAGAGTTATAAGCACGTTCTATTACATAACTATATTAAGTCCAGAGATAACAAGCATTATTTCCTTGTTTTCATCAAGATAAGATTCCTATGGACTGTATTTTCCTTCTTCTTGCTCCTTTTCAATAATTGATTGTCACTTTAGGCTCATCAATTACCCACTGCTCCTTTTCTTGTTTTAGCATTGGATTTTTCCGCATAGTACCCTTGATCAAAAAATGGATAGCACAGCATGGATAGTATTTGTGTTCTTGTCCCTTCTTTTCTCTCGACATTTCATCCCGTCGAAGGTAGCTTTCTTCCAGCTCTATCTTCCTCCTTTTCATATGGACCGTACATGTACTCTTCTCTGCCTTTCTCTCGCCATTCTATACCGTCGAAAGTATCTTTTTTCTTCCTCCATTTCTCTTGCCATTTCAGCCTCCTTTGCATAGACTGCACAATCTATGCGAAGGTCTAGATTATTGCAGGCGTAACATTTATAGCTAATAAACTTTCCAGACTCATTGCGCGGGAAACACTTAAACTCAAAGTTACAACGAAGTGGCATGATAACCAAATTTAAGTGGATGTATGTGTTGTTCATACTTAAGAATGATAGGTAAAAATCCACTTTTGATTTGAGTTTGGAGTAGGCAATCATTTCAATGCAAAGTAAACTGCTCACAAATACGACACATGCATTTTTGGAAAGTTATACTTGGGCGGATTTTTCGTCAAGTATGATGGACAAAACTTCCATAGAGATTTTGACTTGTTGGGCATTTCAGCACTTGATTTATGAAGAACGAAATCATTGCACTCAGTGCTTTGATAGGTCCCATTGCAATAGAGGTTATCAGAACCGATCCTTGGCTCTTGAGTGAGTGAAAATTCATGCATGTGCTTCCGAAAGTCTCTCATAAATTGCATTATCGTGACCTATCAAACTGTCTCTTATAAATTGCATCGTCATGACCTATCAAACTATTGTTATTTTCTTGAGCATGAAAATCTACCTGGTTTTCTAATTTTGCAGCATGCAGCATCATAGGAGCAAAGTCTTCCGCTACAGATGGCTTCCTGGTATCGATGCTGAGCTTTGGGACATAACTTCCAATATCGTGGAAACCATAAGTTTGAGTTCCGCATTCAATAATATGATTAGAGTAGCCTTCTTTGAGCTTGCTAGCTGCAAGAAATCATCAAAATGGTTACGTTGAGAGAGCCAAGTATTAATGACAACTTAAAGCTTCAACTTAAGTTGGGTTGAGGAGATTTAAAAGGAATATCGTTAGATGAGTTCGGAAAGGATTTTTTAATATTGGGAATGATGTCATCTTCATTAATGAGGGGACCATGAAGAAACTCGGCTAATGTGTTGGCTATTTCACTTTTTTAACTATTTGATGCGCCCTTCATTACTATCACCAATAGAACCTTTGATTGTTCTTGCTCATCACTGCTAGCTGATGCCATTTCCTCTCTCTTTTATATACTCTCCATCTTTTTCTTATGCAAATATGCAATTGTAGCCCAAATTTATATGTACAGAGATAACATTGGTGATGTCTCGGCATTACTCATTCCTTTCTTTCAATATTTGCAAGTGTGATAACCCAACGAAAAGGATCATCTCAGGCATCTTAGCCAAAGAAAAGAATCAACATAATTGAAGTTGATGATATTTAAGATGTCGTATCCAATCCAAAGAAAAGAATTACCAAAAGTTTTGCATTCTTCTATTTATCAAATATCACAAGTTTATGTTCCATATCTTTAATTTCTCCTACACGGAATATTCTATTTAATTTCAGAGAAGAACTTAAGCATGGGCAAAATCATATCTTCTTAGCCTCTTTACAATTTTCTTTTCTCTCCCTCATATTTTGCTTTCGTTTTCGTCCTAATTTCAATTTGTGAATTCTTGATTTTAAAGGGCAATCAATTTTTCTACTCGGCTTGACAGTAGCAAACCCAATTCAATAAATAAATGTTACACTGACAAGCCCAGTCCGGCAGCGTTTTTCAAACATAGTGAATGGGCTGGTCTCATTATGAGTGAACTTTTATAATGACATTTCTTTCTTTCCCCAAAAAAGGAAAAAAGGAAAAAAAAAAAAAAGTTGCTAATATTTGAGGGATAAATTGATAGTGAAAGCTATATATTTTCTATGTATATTATTCCGGTCGTATACAATGTTTATAGTATGTGTTAGACCATTATCCTATTTTTATTAACATTTTAAAACCGTCACATCATCCTTAAAAATTCAATATAATTCAAAATAAAATAGTAATTATAATATAATAAAAAATTATATTAAAAAAGATTACTTTTTTAAATAAAAATTAAAAAACATACTTTTTCATAATCCATTTATAATGTATAATATTTTTATGTAATATGGATTCTATACTAAAATTAGTCCACGTAATACGTAAATTAATAACTAATTATACTCTAAACTGCGCTATTTTATTTTTTCAATTTGACGTTGCTTGTGAAATGAATATTTGAGTTCTTATTGCAATATATTAAGAATGCATAACAAAAGTAAATTTCACTTATTTATATGATTGTACTATAAGATAAGAATGATTTCCCACATTAAATGATTAAAATTTATTTTATTTCTAGATGAAAAATAATTAAAATTTATTAGAACTTTATTTAGTGTTGCTTAATTAGGTAGTGCAATTTGTTTTAAGAAAGAAGAAAAAGACAACACTTAAACAAACAAAAAAAAAAAAAAAAGAAAACGTGTATGACACCTTTAACATAAATTTATTGTCAACTCCAACTAGTACGTCTTCACCAAGCAATTGTCAAGTAGAGCACAACCTCCACTACCAACTGTTCCAATTCCGGCAGCTTTATTCTACTGCATAAAATGCATTTATACAGTTCAAATGTTTCTTTTGAAAATTGAATTGAATGTCTTGACTAAATTATGGTCTTTTGGAAAAATATGGGAAGAGGAGAAAACAAAACAACACTACGCATGCATGTATTATCCTCCATAACTTGATTGCTGTATTATATTCATTAAAATCTAAGGTGGGTCATGAGTTTAAAGTCTTAAGTTTTACCATTAGACTAGTAGTTTAGTGGTCAAATACTCGTTCATAATATAAAAGGTGAGCATTAAAATTATATGACTATCTCTATCTCTTTTAAATATTTTTGATGTATAAAACAATTAATTTTTACATTGTAAGAAAATTATCACATAATTAAAGTTGAGACCATAAGCATATTTTTTGGACTTTCCTAGAAAAAAAAATAATTAATCTTTTATTTTAATTATTATTTTCATGATAACAAATATATATATATATATATATATATATAAGTATTTAATATATAATTTTAGGTCTTAAATTCAAAGATTTTCAAGCAAATTAAAATTTAAGAACTTAGGATGCCATTGGACGATCTCATTGATTCATTTCATTGAAACGACCGCGTTTGAAGAGATTGGATTAAACTAAAGACGCCTAAACAAAGGGATAATATTTCTCTCATTTTTATCTATGATATATATACACACATTAAATTATATATATATATATATATATATTATTGGGTTGTCGCTAAAATTCAATTTAAAGATCTTTATGGGAACTCAGAAAAGAAAGAGTGTCTTTCATCTTCACCCTGTAAAGATCTTAGGATAAAGAATTTCTGCTCCATTTGGCATCCCTAATGTGCAGTGAACCCCTCTGAAAAGAAATCAAAACAGCGCGTCAAGCATTTGAAATGGCTGTTTCAAAGGCTGCATGGCCATGTCAGGTAGTCCAAAGAGAAGCTTAAAGATCCTCAGCAGTTGAAAGGTTTGAAGTTTTCTAGAACAGCTGTGGCCATTTCTACTATTGAGCCCATGAACTTTGAGTTGTCGACATTAAACTCCAAAACTTTGATTTTTAGCTGATTTGGCCCCCCTTTTTTTACTAATGTCTTCATATGACAAATAAGTAAGTGTATACACCCACGGTTAAACGCACATGAAAAAGAAAGTGATGAAACATTTCGTATTTTTTGCCCCTATACTATCATCGTTTGTGCTATTAAACCCCGCCCTTGCATATTTATATGATTTAAATTTTTTATTTTGATAGATTTTATAAAATTTAAAAATATATTTTGAATTTAAGTAAGAGAAAATTATTTTTAAAAATAAATTAATTTTTTATCAGAAAATCATTATTTTTTTATTGATTTTGCCAAATGTATTAAATATTTAACAGAATATACAAATAATATTTTTTTATCAAATAAAAGAAGCATTATTTCACTTGAAAATGTAAACATTATATTTATATTTTAATTTCTCATAGTATATAATAGACATTCAATCATCAAATAACTGAATTATCAATAAAGATAAATACAATTAAATATCTAATAATTTTTCTATTTTTCAATTCGATCAAAATTCAATTAGATTGAAATTTTAAAAATTTTAAATAGGCTCAAAAATTAAATATTCTCATAATATTATCCTAATCAGTTACTCAGTATTAATTATTTACAGTAGAATTTAAAATTCTTATAATAAATAATATAATCTCATCAAATAAAAAAATAATAAAATTTTGACAAAAATAGATCTATTTAAATTATAAATAACTATATCTATTTAAAAAATCAATTCAATAGCATATTGTTCTTTAATTCATCAAATGTAATAGCATATAGTGAAAATAAATCTCTTTTAAATAACAAATAAAAAAATTTTGAACATACAAGCATCAAAATATTATAAATTTTTAATGTATAAGACTAAGTTTTAATTTTGATATATTTAATATATATATATATAATAACATATAAAAATTTATTAATATTACCATAATAAGAAGAATGCTTTTAGATAGAGGGTATAAAGTGTTTGATAATTATTATTTATATGAAAGACATATTTTATAATTAATTTCTAAGTAATAATTTTATATATATTTGGATCAATGAAATTTTCGATGGATTTAAATATCAATATTCTAACTCAATGCGATTATTTAGAAATTTTAAAAATTGTTGTCTTATTTTGATCTAATTAAATCGATCAGTTTTCATATTCGAATTGATAATTTTTTATTTATTGACATTTTCATATTTCAATTTTTTTGTCATTATCAAAATGTGTTCATATGAAATATACTCAAAATCTCTTCAAAAAAAGAATATGTTTGATATATGCTTGAAATATGCCCTTTGTTACTACTTCTTCCTTTGTCGCGAGTCAACTGTTGAAAAAAGGTGAAATCAACTAAAAATAAAAGTTCAGAGTTCAATATGAACAAGTCAAAATTCGTGAGCTCAATAATAGAAATGGATAAAATTTAGGAGTCTCATTATGTATTTTGCCTTTCTAGAACCACCATTTGGAATACAATGGAACAATTCAATATGCTCGTTCACGATTACTACTGGACTTATTTTGGAGTATGGGCTATAAAAGGCGATGTCTTACAACTTTAGGAAGGTTACCAACTATTTCCAGGTCTTGCTCATAGAAAGAAAATTTCTCAAGTGTTCATCTTCGTGTAGTCAAGTTGTTTTGCTTATTTGGGATAATTTATAAAGGGATTTAGCTTGAATGTTAAAAGTGTTAATTCTTCTTTTGGATAATATTTATAAGTCTTATGAAAGGATCATGTTATTTAAGATGAAATCTCACCGTGTGTTTAGAAAAAAGGAAAATAAAAGAAGATGTAAAATAAGATATGATCGAGAAGAGAAAGAAAATATAAGAGAAAAGAAAATAATTTTTATTTTCTTTCCGAAATAGATAGAAACTATAAAAGATATGAAGGTATTTTATAAATTTACAATTCTATTCATGTTCTCTCTAGTTTGTGAAAGTAAATAGATATTATTTATTTTCTTAAATAAAGAGCAAAATAAGAAATATATGAGAAAAAAAAATTTCTTCTATATTTTACTTTTAAATAAGAGAAAATAAATTTATTTTCGTTCCTCTTTTTTCTCCAAATATGAAAAGGAAAAATAAAAAAAAATAAAATTTATTTTCTCTTTTTATTTTCTTTTCTTCCCAACTTATTTCCCAAATATAGTATCAATCTTTATATATAAAAGGCTTGATTTGTGTCTTATAAACAAATTAGGGAAAGTTCGTCAAACACACAAAAGTTCATTATTTGATTCTGATGTGGAAAATTAGGATTATAAATGGTTAAATTGCACATATATACAATTTGAAAAGATGAGCAAGATTAAGAATATAAGTAAAAACTTATCTATTCGAGTGTACATCATCTTCTTATACATTCATTTAATAATATATAGACACTTAAAAAACTATTCATTTATTTAATAATATATAGACACTTAAAAAACTATTCATAATTGCCTAATAAAATTAACCTAACTCGTGTGAAAAAGACTTTTACTTAATGGAAAACTTTGTTTTCCAAATCACCTTTCCATTAATGAATTCAAGTTCATTTATGTGAAATAAAAACTTTTTAAACTTAAATATAATTAAGTCCAAACCCTTGAGTAGTAAAAAAACTAATTCAATATGAAAAGACATGCAATTAGCGCAGAACTTATATAAATATGAGTGTCATTCTTTTTCCCTTTTTTCTCCTACTTTGCTTTACTTTATTTTTTTCATTGAACCAGCTATTTTGCAAAAATTTATCAACAGCTACTTCATCTCCTCTTGGAGGTCTATAAGACAACAATTACGATGTATAAAAAAAAAATACAATGACAGATTAATTATAACATAAGTCCCAATATTGCATAATAATTTAATTAAATTTAATATTTTAGTATTATTTTAATTTTTATGTATCCTTTTAAAAATCTAAATGATTAGTCCTAATAATGTATGCAATTTTTTAATTTAAATAGAAAACAAGAATATATCTAATCATATATGTAATTACCAACAAAAAAAAAAGGGAGAAATTTCAAGATTATTGAAACTTAAATGAAAACTTGACAAGTCTATAGACCTATCGGGATCGTTAATTGACTAGGAAAAAAAAAATTTTTTTAAGGGAGATTTCATTTCAAGATTCTTTAAAGGAAATTGACAAGCTAATGGACGAAAATGAAAGTGATGAAGGGTATTTATGTAAATGAATCGCCAGTATTTCGTGTGCGTGGGGATGATGCCATGCCATGCATCATCTGCATAACCCTCTTCCATGGGCGGCTCGCCATAGACTTACACTTGAGGTCAATCATCTTACATATTACCTATATGTGTTCAATATCTTCATTAATTTGGTCAGAGGGCCATATCTTTGTTGATTAGAGGTTTTAAGGTCTCCATTGCAGTTTCACTATGATTTAATTCTGTTAATGACTTTTTTGTTCAATATTTTTTAGAAAATAGAATGAAATAATTAGAAGGAACAATTGAATTTCATAGTATTATATTAATTGATTTTTAATTCAAAAATTAGTGATTAAAAAGGATTAGATAATTTATATATAAATGATAGGTGGTAATTTCTTATTTGATTTAAAATTAAGAGTTTGTTCGGTATAATTGATGTATTTAGCTGATATCTGACAGTGATTACTAATAGATGATAGTAAATAGTGATTTGATTAAGTGTTTGATAAATTATTTAGCAGTAGTTAATTTATAAAATGACTAATAAAAATATACTATTAATATTTTAAATATAAACTAAATAGATAATAATCTAATAAAATAATATATTTTTGCATATGCTTATAAAATATATGAGTATTTTTTTGTTGGATTAAAAAATTCTATCAGTTGTATTTATTAGTTATACTGAATACCTTCTAAAAGGGACATAATTTAAAGTTAATCCAATTTTTCTTTATTTCAAAAAAGTCAAAATTATGAGTAATTACCTGGTTCAATTCAAAATCTACAAAATGACTTGAATTTCTCTATATTTTACTTAATGATCCGTCCTATTCGCATTTTGAAGTGACTCAACCCGAAGATATGATCCGAAAATAATCTGACTCAATTCACTTGTCACGTTTTAAAGCGATAAGTTTTTATTTATTTTGAACATATACAAAAAAGTGACTTGAATCAAATATGAAAATTTTCGACTTAAACTTGATATGCTAACCCATCCAAATATGACTTAAAGATAATTGACTTGATCTTTTAAATTTTATTCAATTTAAATTATAAAAATTTTTAAAATTAAAATAATATTTTTATAAAATTAAAAATAATTAAAAACTTGATTCAAATCTACTAAAAAAATAATGATTTAATCTAATTTGATTCAAAAGTTGAACTTATTTATCATTTCTATTTGTTACGTGTGGTGTCAATTCCAATTTCGATTAAAAAAAATGTTATTTGAGACTTAATGTTTTAAGCTTGGTTCAACACTAGCATTATTTGTTGGTATGCTCGAATTGATCTAACATATAACTATTTAAAATCGATCTAATTTAATTATTAAATATTTAAATTTTAAAATCAAAATAATATATTTTTTATAGAAAAATTTTAAAATTAAAGAATAATTTGATTTAAAATTTAAATTTCTTTTTATATTTTAATTAAATAATTTTATCGTTTCGTAATTCAAAATGATTAAACCTATATTCATTAAAAAATGTGACTAAATTCAAACCCACTTAATCTGTTTACCATCTACTAATTAGACTAAAATTGTAAAAGCAACATTCCTTTTTTTTTTTTTCTTTTGGGTACAATTATCAAGCAATGGACAGTGGTACGAACATTTTGAACAAAAATTAGTCTCTTTATAGATTATAGAATACCATTCAATTGCGTTTGTTTTAATGCCCCTCATTCAAACAAATACAATAGATTAATGAATAAGAATATTAATTTATTTTTGTTACATAGTAAGAGTATTTAGAATTTAATATTTTATTATCATTTTTTCATGATACGAATATCTGATTATTTTCTTGATATTGATTTCAAAAATCAAAGTCAAATACTTTTTTTTAAAAAAAAACTGTATTAACCACTTGAATATAGAATATTAGCAATTTCATGCTTAACCAAATGAATGATCATTATCCAGTGTTATAACAATAGTCAACAGCGTGGTGTTGAAATTCAATTTTCTTATTCCAGTCGGACGTGCGCGCATCACATCCATGGATAATTTGAATTAGACGTCAACAGATACATTTTACCTGGATCACATTAACTAATTATTAATATTTGGTCAGTTCATCAAACCTCTGTAGTTTAGGGGTGGAAAATTATTATATTAATCTTCGGATTAGAATCCATGTGCGTGTGCATGTATATGCCATGCACTTGCAATTTTAACTTAAAAGTATTCAATTTTCACTTGGCATCTATTCTTTCTGTCTCCAAATATTTATTTTTAAATTTTTTTTAAAAAATAACTAATATTATGTCAGCCCATATTTTTCTTTTCATCTTTCTTTTTATATTTTTTCTCATTGTAAATTCAAATATATAATATATAAATAAAATTCTAACTAATTGAAGGAAAAAAATGTATTTTATATAGTGTTATTAAAAAAAAAAATCAATTTTCCTCTTCCAAACATTCCCATTATCCTTATCCACCTTCTTTTTTTCAAAAGAAATCAAAATTATTTTTTATTTAGAATAGTGAGAAATTATTGCTTTTATATATATATAATTTTAACTAAAAGTGTAAATTCAATCAAAATATAAAGGTTCAAACATAATATATTTTAAAAGGTTTAATATAATTTATAATTTACAGTAATTAACGTTTATTTATTTTTTCTCATTAGACCTATTGAAAACTACATGATTTACAAGAAATTAGAATATCTCTTTTATGCGATTTATTCACCTTTGAAGTTATTGGCAATTGTGTCGATATAAAGGTGATAAATGATCAGGTTAGACAAATTCAAATTGGGTTAATTTCAAATTAGTTTACATCTATTTTAAATAAATATTTTCTGATAATTGAGTTGAATTATTAGGTTAATGTATAAAAAAAAATTTTAAGTTATAGATCAAGTCAAGTTAGATCACTCGCAATTTAAACTTTAAAATAAAAAATTATTTTAATTTTAAATAATTAAAATTTTTAATAAGTTTAAACATGTCAAATTTGAATCCTTTTGGGTCATACTATAGTCCATCAATTTTAGACAATTCAGATTAGGTTGAATTTCAGTTTGGCTCTAAAATTTTCAAATTATTTTGAGTTGGATCATTTCAAATAAAATCAAATTTTTTAAATCAAATTCCATTAAAATTTTAAATTGGGTAAAGAAACTGCAACATATGTAAGTGCTCTTCGTAACGTAATAGTATCATTTTGATCTACAACATTCTTTTTCTTCTTTCTTATAAAATTTAATTAATGTGCTAATTAGGTTGGAATGTGATATAGACTTACATTCATGTGGAAATTGAAGAAAAGGATGAAGGCTCTTTGTTCATCTTCATTTAGAATATATATAGTGTTTTTTTTTTGTATTTGGATGCTAAAAAAAGAGGAAGAACCCTCGTCCTTCTTTCGTAGTGCCAACATAAAATATACTAAGCTCTTATTATTAGCTTTATGCTACAATATATGTAGCTGTCAATTATCATCTCTTGTGTTGTGTCTCCAGTCCTTTATCTACTATTACTGTGTTATTAGCTGAATATCAACATTTTTCATAAGGATATAAGGTTTGGTGATGAAAAATTATAGAATAAACACCTTCGTACAATTGATTTATAACTTTTCATCATTTAACGTTTCTCTTTTTTTTTAAAAAAAAAAAAGAAGAAGAAAAGATTGCTTAAATAAGAAATAAAGATGCAAAAAGATTTTAGGTTTAAGTATATTAACCCTAAACTAAGTACAAGAAATTCAGCCACTACCCATAGTATATAATAATATAAGAACAAAAAATATAAAAATCCAACAACCAAAAAGGCTGCTTTTATAAAAAAAAAAAAAAAAAACACACACACACACACACACACACACACACAACTGCAAGTATATAGTAATAAAAAAAATTTGGCCGAAGAGATTTATTCTAAAAGTCCAAATAGCAGTGAAAATATCAAATAATATGTTAAAAATTATGAAATAAATAATTTCTGTTTCTTTTTCTTCTTCATAATTATATGTCAATAGCTTGTATATTTGAATATAGGAAGAGTTTATTTTCCAATCTCATATTTAAAAAAAAAAAAAAAAAAGAACCTTACAATAGAATATAAACTTGGATGGAACTTGTTTAATTGATTTAGAGGAGGAAAAATTTGGAATATATATATATATATATTTTCAAGAGATCATATATGCAAATATTTAATAGTCTATAATAACACTTAGGCACGTGTAAATTGTGTAGTCCAATTTATTAATTTATTTTAATATTATTGAAAACAAAAATATAATAATATTATTTCTTAACTGTTTACAATTAATTGTTTCTCGAGTTAGGTCACTTTGATGGGACCAATTTTGTTTGCTAGATGTAAAAGATGTTGTTTTTGCTTGCTGCTTTTAAGATTTCACTTATTCTGGATCTTAACTTACTAAATGTTCCAATAGTAACACTAGAAAATAATGACTAAGTGAAAACTGATCGTGTGAAACATAAGGAGGATAAACTGTTTTGTAGAGGATGCATTTTAAATAATCTATTTGATTATTTATATGGTCTCTTCACTTATATCAAATTTGGAAGGTTTTGGAGTATAAATACTATTAGGGGAGATTATTGACCTAAAGTTACTACTTTACATTTCACAAAATAGTCCAAACATCAGGGTGAGCAATAAAATATTATTCTAGGAAAGTATGAAATAGACGGTTGTAGCTCATGAAAGAGCTATAATGTAGGAGGCATTATGGTTGGTGCCTTCTCGACTGTCATGTCTTAAAGGGTAATAACGATGGCCTCAATAAGAAGTGAGTTGGTGTAATATGATATGGTTATAAGAATATTTGCATCGAAAATAACATTAATGATAGTACCTGCTTCTAGCTATTTGTACTTATTTTGAAGTTTTTTAACAAGGAGTGCAAATATTGAAAACGCTTAATATAATTTATTTTTATTTCTTTTAAAATTTCTTGTACTCTCTTAAATGAGTGTAAAAAATTTTAAGAAGGTACAAACAACAGGAGCCGTAGTACCAAGCTCTGTACCCATTTTTCAAGCATTAGATATGCTCGAGGATGAGGCATTTCGCTTGTGGATATTCCATCAAATATTGTCATATATTATGTCATGGCCACACGCACTAATGTTTCACACAGACGGCTCCAAAATATTATTTCTTTAATTTTTAGAAGTCTATAGCTCAATAGTCTGATAGATCTAACCAAGGAAATAAATATTAGAATTTGTATTGACAGGATGAGTGCAAAATATTGGAGCTTCTTGCAATATTATTTCTTTAAATATTGGAGCTTCCTGCACTTTCCAAGATGAGTACAAAAAATTTCAAGAAAATGCAAATAACTTGAGCCGTGGGATCTAGCTCTGTATCCATTTTTGGAGCATTAGAAATGCTTAAGGATGGGGCATTTCGCTTGTGGATATTCCATCAAATATTGCCATATATTATGTCATGGCCACACGTAGTAATGTTTCACATAGACGGCTCCAAAATATTATTTCTTTAATTTTTAGAAATCAATAGCTTAATAGTCTGATAGATCTAACCAAGGAAATAAATATTAGAATCTATATTGACAGAAATTCATGTGATAACTCATTGTTAATTAATCTCTCTATCACAAAATTTAATGGAGGCAGTATCAAAATTACAAACACTATACGCCACGTGATCGGTGCAAACAATAACACCAGATTCTACACATCCAAACTGTAAAGCGATGCTATGAAATGATGAAAATGCAAACAGTAAAACAAGCTCGCTTATTATGCAAAACAATATCTAAAGCACAAGAACTCAATAAACAGGAATTCAAATGGACAAGACAATAAAAATCGACATATGAGACAAGGCCATATAAAATCTCGTAAAGGGATGAGTTTGAATTGAGGTAATCATTTGAAGTACAACATAAAATCACCAAAATCAACACAAAGAACCATAAACTAGAGCAGGATTAAAAGATATATTTCTTACTCTCATGGGGCCATCTTTTGGCCAAGAGACTTACTAGATTAAAGTAATACAAATGACATTACCTCTTTTAATGCATCATTTATCTTCATCATACTTGATTTCATTGTGAGGGGCACCCTTGTCTTCTCTCATTTCGGTGGACATCTGCTGTACCTCCATTACTTTAGTCATTCTTAATTGTGTCATTTTATCTCGTTTAGTATATGTGGAGAAATTATGGTGTAAACAACCTCAGAACCTATTTTATTATCCCACTATCTTAACAATGACTTAAGTGGTATTTGAAAATTTTAAAAATTCAGTGTTGAAAATTTAAGAGCTAAATTTTAAATATTGAATGATTTAAACTTTGAAAGTTCTTAATTGTAATAATTATTTTGTATGAATTGAAAATTAAGTGTTGAATCTAATTAATCTATTTGATCATTATAATTATTAAAATATTTAAATTATTAAGTGACAATTTTACCCTTATCATATTAATCTAATATTTTACAATATCTAAAAAATTAAAATATTTTAATTAAAATACTAATATAATTTTAAATTAATAAATTGCAAATTAATATATTAAACTAAAATTATAATGATTCTCAATATAAATATGAAGAGCATGAATTATTATAAAATACTGAAAAAGTAAAATTGAAAGATGTATCTTTTGTTTTTTATTGAGATTTTGTAGAAGTATCAGTATATTCACATTTATGAATAAAACACATGAAGAAATAGTTTATTTTTAAATTAAAATTTATTAATTTGTTAAAAGTATATAGATTATGTTGGTGAAAATATTTTAATATTTGATTACTAGGTTTATTAAGTGATAATTTTAAAATAAAAATTTTGACTTATTGTTTTAAAAGAATTATAGTTCAATTAAACTTTTTAAGTAATAGAGAAATAAAATTATTAAATAAATTTTAAAAAATAAATATTTAAAATTTTATTTTTAAAATCCATTTTGCAAAATTGTCAAATACTTTTCTAGAAGAAGATCGTGGGACAAACCGCACCAGAGGACCACACCCATCAAGTTTATATATAAGACAAAAGACATTAGTGGAATCCATGTTGCTTCCTCACATCCCTTACCCTTTCTTCAATTCCGCTTTTGTTTTCCTGAATTATTGCTCATAAAAACAAAATTATTTTGCCCACCAATGAGTATCACAGTAGCTCTTTTGATTTTATTGTCATCATTAAGCATGTGCTACACGTATAATCAGTGAGAGAAGATAAATAAAATTCTTTCATTAATAATGGTTAATAAATATAATTTATATAAATATAACACAATAGACAAGTAAACTTAACCGCATTTAAGAAAAAATATTCAAATCTTGTTCTAAATACAAGTTTTTCCTCTAAACTTCATTTTTCATATTGACAAAATGATTATATACAATATATTGGTTACATTTGGCACATTGACGAAAAATACATTTCACTCAGTAGTTATACTGAGTAATAAATCGACTTTATTTGATAAGTTTTTTAAACGAGTCTGATATTTTGAATATCAAATTTAATCTAATTATGAATGACAAACAAACTTTCATAAATAAAGGCAAATAAGATTTTATTAAGAAAGATAAAACAAAAAACACTTAATATTTCATTAATAAAATTAATAAATAAGTAAGAAAAATAAATCTTATATAAGATCCTAAATGGATTTTTAATCAAATAAAAGGTTTTGATTATCTTTGATTTGTCATATATTTTTTTAAATTTACTACTAAAGAAATAAAAGAAATTTTACTATTAAAATTTATAAACTCTTACCAATTCATACAAATAAGATGAAATATGATTTGATTATTTATTATAATAAAAAAATAACAAAAAAAAAGAAAGAAGTGATAGAAAGCGAAGAGATTGATGTTGTTACTATTGACGGTAAAAAAAAAAAAAAAGGGTCAAAGATAACTAAACCAAAAAATCAAAAAGAGTCCTATATAGGTGGTTGCTAGGGTAGAAGAAGATAAATAATTATATATGAACACCATTTAAAATTAATTAGTCAATTACAATTCCAAAAACTTAAACTCAAAAATCAAATTAAATTTATAAAAATTACCAGTTTAATTATCAAAAAATTGATAATCAAAATATAATTATTTTATAAAAATTATGCAAATAATATGTATATTTAATAAATATATAAAATTATTAATATTACATATTATAAAAATATATAAATAATCTAATATGTGTATATATATATATATATATAATCTGTCAGTTTGTTTTGCCACAGACTTTTAGTATAAAAAATTAAAATTAAATAAAATCAAAATTGAAATCGTCAAATTGATTAATCAAAATTTCAATTCAAATTTAATCGGGTTTTTATTGATTTTGATTTGGAATTTTTTGCTCACACCTTCTGATAACGTTAATTTGTTTGAAAGAAAATCTATCTTATTAAGAATTTCTTAGTCAAGCTAAATATGAAGGAACATTATTTTTTACTAAATAGTTTTTAAAAAAAGATATTAGAAATTGTGCATGCATTGCTCCTACGTGTAAAATTCTCTGTATCCGTCCGTGTGCCCAACGGTGAGGGAATTTTGTCATATCCTATGTACTAATTACATTCTTTTGTAAAAAACGAGGTACGAAAAGAACATTTTGGACATACAAATTACTAATATGGAACGTGTCAAACTTTTGGTCCTTCCTTCGCAGTTTGCGTTATAAACTATTTCTAGTTGCATACACAAAGGGGCTAATTCTATTTGACTATTATTATATGGGAATTGGGACCACTGATTGAAGACGGTACCGCATAACTTAATCTCTCTTTCAACTTTCAATCTATTTTGATACCACCGTCCTCTTTTCTTTTTTACATTGGTTGGTTGGGAGACCAATTAAGATCCATTTTTTAGTTTTTTTGTACTTACTAACAATGTTTTAAGATCCATGTATTAGTATATTTGTACTTATTAACAATGTTTTTAATTAGAGATCGCACC